>JAHHFK020000305.1:0-107336 GCA_024533555.2 Aedes koreicus | reverse complement strand
AATTACGCGAAGTTGCCTCGATTTTGTAACAAGTTGTAGCAAAAAAAGCGTAAAAAATTGACATCCATGAGAAAAAAGTTGTAATTATATAATAGTTTTTAAATAGTAACGAGTAACAATTTCATTACAATATTTTTCCTTTAACCTAGAACCCAACCTATGTAGCCTAAAGTATCTAAAAACCCCAAGCAGCACACAACAGTCAAAACTGGTTTCAGCAGCTCTATTGTGACTTAATTGAGTCACAGAGCAGTCACCTTTACTGGGTTGAAACAAATGTGCTACTAGGGAAATATCTCTTAATCTGTAATGTTAGCTATTAGATAAGCATTGATTGATTTTTTTCCCCGCTAGCTGAAAGTTGAAGAAGCTATGCTCAATAAAATGTTCAGTTCTTGGTTAATCAAAAAACTGAATATTCAAACCTATGCTATAGCTTTCAGAAGCCAAATAATACTAGATTAAGAAACACAGTTGATAGTTAGAAAAAGTATCAACGAAAAATATTTATTTGAACTATTCATGGCATGGGTCAAACCGCCCCGTTACCCCGCTTTCCCCGTTTTAGGGTACTGTAGTTTCGTATTATTGAGAATATATGTTGATCATATCTTACAGTTTGATTCAGCGTGTGAGAAGCAGAACAGCAAGCTAGTCAGGGCGAGAAGTTGCAGTTGTCTTATCCTATTCAAATGATTTATCCGTTTTTATGAGCATGAGCAGGATAATGAGTATGATTGACCGCCCGAAGTTGTTATTCCGTTACTGCCAGTTCAGCTGTTATTACTCAGAAGATCAACAGATGATGCAAACATGCTCAATGTGTAAAACTGGTGATCCCAAACTAAGGCAATACCGGCGCTGGCCTCGCCCGAATGCAGGTCAAATAAGGAAAGGGTAGGAATGCGTTAACGTTTATTTGGACGTTTTATTGGAAGCCGAGACCACCGCCGCACTTCCACGAGAAATCACTGGGATTTTGGATGACAAGATTGGGTGGCAGCAGGGTTCGTTTTGGTAAACAATAAGCTGAATTCACGCTTCGTTTAGTAAAATATTTAAATACTAGTACCGATTTCTGATTCGAACCGATTACAACAGTAAGGATGCTATTGGGGCCACACACAAAGTGTAATGGTGTTTTTTCATTGAAAAAACAAGGTGATTTTTTATAATGTTGGAAATCCGATTTGATCTGAGTTAAACCAATAATAAGGATGCTATTGGAGCCACTCACAAAGTGTGATGGTGGTTTTCCGTTAGGAAAACAAGGATAATTTTATGAACGCTTGAGAGACGCTTTGTTGTTCTCTTACTGTGCTCACTCGATCACTCGTTACACCGAATTATAGATAACCGAAACAACACGAAACGCGCCATGCTCGATAGGAAAATAGTGCGTAATAAAGCATCGACACAACCTTTCACAGCCGATGCTCGAACCAAACTCTGTTTTCGTAACTTACAATTTTTACTACTGTATTCAACAATCTATTGCACTGCTGTAACTAATAACTGTATCAATCAAGTTGAAGTGTCTAATGAACAATCTATGCTAATCCATTAAAAATTTAAATTGAGGGATTTCGTAAAAATAAGAGTCCGTAGATGCATTTTGTGCCTTCTGGTAACTTTATGTTTCTATTGATATCCATGCTCATCGGTTTAATACCAACCGGGAGAGACTTGGCCTTATACAAATGGATTTCATTATCTCCAGTCCGCTCAACCAATCGCAACGTTTTGTGATAGATTGGACGGATTATTATAATTTGAGATAACTCCATGCAGATGTCTTCCAAGTTTGGCAGATCGACAAGCAATCGGTGGAGAGTTTAGAGGAAGACCGGAAGAATAAGCGATGGTTCTGCGCGTGTTTATAAACAGAAGAACCTTCATAACAAAACGAATCATCGGATAAAATACATACGGTTATTTTTTTAATTATAAGCAGTCTAAAGCAGTTATTTGATTCATTTTATCCAGAAGTACCATAAATGGACATTCGAAAGTTTTTCAAAAGTAAGTATAATATTTTCCAGCATGTAATTAAAAAAAAACAAGCAAACAAAACAAAACGAATGTTTTGTCATGTAGCTGAAATAACCACGAATAGAATAATATGCAAAATGGTTGTATTTCTCGAATTTGAACAACAATTTTAATGTAATTCAATGATACACCGTTTTGGTTTCATACTACTCAGATACACATGATTGCTACATATACCGTGTTTCGACAGAACGTGTTTCAGTTGGATCATATCAGATAAATCGGTTCAAATTTCAAAACGCAGATGCAGATGTGTATATAAATTATTTTTAAAATATTGAGGAGTAGCTGTTGGAACGCATATGAATTTCTTTTCGTCATTGATGAATAAAATTTCTTAAATTATTTACTAACTACTCGTGTGTTGAGAATGCAAGTAGCAACAATTCAGCACAAAAAACACAGCTTGCTTACATTTGTTACTTACGTCGTTTTAAAAGGTTATGTTTGATGTTCCTGTTTGGAAAATATCAGATAAAATAATTATACTTAAGGTGAGCAAAGGGGACACAAACCATTAGCTATAAACCACCAAAACTCAAAATGTATGTTTGTTAAAAGCTAATCACTTATTATTTGAACACCCATTAAAAAAATATAATCTATTCAAACGGTGTGAGCATGGTGAGTAAAAAACGGTGTTTCTTCTGTGTTGCTTTGGGTGAGAGGGTCGTGGATGAAAAGTACATTTTCAGTACAAACTGCAAAGAAATTCGGTGGTTATTCTATACAAAAATCCAATATGACCCGTTAAATGTTTGGCATTCAATGTGGTTTGAATTAAAAACATGGGAAAATCGAAAGTTTTTAAAATCGTTTTTTTTTATTCCAGAACAAGCCTAGAATTGTTTAATCTTGTTGCAAGAAACGGACGGGTATTGTCAAATACTTTGGGTGAGAGTAGAGAAGATAATTCACCCGCATTCAGGCGTAATGTCACATAAATGGGGCTCCATTCCCGCTCCATCTGTCGGAACATGAAAATGACCCTACTCTACTGGTCCACCAGGCGTTGTATTGTCCGTTAAGTGTTCGTTAATGTTAATTGTTCAGTATGTACAACCACGATGTAATTCTCTCTCTGTTGGAGACGATGTAATTCTCTCTCTCTCTCTCTCTCTCTCTCTCTAAAAAACTCGCCCCCCCCCCCCCCCCTATTTGAAATCCTGGCTACGCCTATGCTTCTTCATACAAAATAGAAGGCGTAATCGCACCTTCCGTTGGGATACCGTCTATCCTTCACCTTCCTACATCGCCTTCTAACCAAGAAGGTAGTTTCTGCACGCCTTCTCTGACTCGCAAGACCGCCTTCCGTGTAAACGCATCACACCGTTCAGAAGGCGTAATATTTTTTTTGACGCCGTTTTTACACCTTCTATTGCCGGAGGTGCTGACAACGCCGTCTTGAATCGCTTCATGCCTTCTTGTGTCAAATTGTTTGAATTGTGACAGAGGAGTTTGGTGTTTACGGCATTTTGTTTTGCATTTTATTTTGCATTTTATTTTGCATTTTATTTTGCATTTTATTTTAATCTGATAAACATTGTTGTGGATGTAGTGCAATATACAGGGTGTTAAGTTCCTTAGTGCAAATATTTCCATGGACAATATGAGCTGATATTTGAAGAAGAAAAAAGTTCTACGCATATGGTCAAATCTCAAAGTTTACGGAGTTATTGAGCTTTTAATGTTTTGGTACATGTTAGTCATAAATTGGCTGTAACACAAAAAATATGTTACTTAGCCAGATTCTTTTCCTCCATTTGAAAGCTAAGAAAGTTTCCTACATGAAAACTACTTTAAACCTTGAGTAATTATCATTTAATGTCTTTTTAGGGGTAAAAATGTTTTAAACATCTCTTTTTTCAAGGGTTTTTTCATGTTTTTTGAATAAAACACGTAATAAACATCAGTGGTTAATTGAACAAAAACATGGCTTTAAAAGAGTTCTACACCTCTCTCTTTGAAATAAACTTTTTTGCTTGCTTAGTTTTATTTTGTAATTTTGTTATGAATACGACATGTTGTGTCTCCAATTGGCAGATAATAAAATCACAAATTCAACTCCGCCGTGGTAGTTTTAAAAATATTTGCACTAAGGAACCTAACACCCTGTATACATTTTTTTATCAAAAATAGCCCCCCAAAAACACCCCCCCCAACCAACTAACACCACCCACACCACCACCCTCCCCACCCCCATTAGTTCCCTGTCACATAATTTTACAATAAACCCAAAAACCAGCAAACCCATACCCCCCAAACAAAGTCCACGTAGGTAGTATACAGAGTATTTGTGAAGAAAATGTTAAGATGGTTTGAAGGATTTTAAGAGTATTAATTTACTTCTCGATTTGGTTATAACCATTCGATTTGAGTATAATCAACATAGTGTCAAACGAAATAAAACTTGTAGTAAGCTATGCGAAAATCTCCTCAATTCGTAAGAATAAACAAAACCAACGCAACGCATTGACATACGAGGCCGTTAGCTATAAATACCAGCTAGCTGTGCTGATTCAGTTCATTCTTGTAACGAACTTTGGCAGCAACGGACCAGTAGCAGCAGCAACAGTGAAGCAACATAATCGAGGCTGAAAACTTCGGTCAGGTCACGACAATGGCACAGTTGGTAGGTACAATTTTGTTTGATTAACAACGCTGCTCACTTGTGAAAGTGCAGGTGAATATACGAGTATATAAAGAATAACAATTCTCCAATGGAAAGAGGGAGAAATAAAATTTACTTCGGTAGGCTCCCTGACGGATATGGGCAGTGGAGTAGGCCAAATGAGATACAAAATAGAATCCCTCCGACGGAAGGGCGGAGGAGATAATAAGTACCCTCGGTAAGGCTCCCTGACGGAAATGGGCAGTGGAGTAGGCCGCAGTGGGAAAAACAGAACCTCTCTGACAGAATGACGGAGGAAGATGAGGTAATAGGCAGTGAAATAGGTCGTAGGTGATTTAATAATGGAATTGATCTGGAATTGAATAAGACCACAAGAAATGGAGTTGAAAATAAAATTTCACCATATTGCATGCAAATTGTTATTGAAAAGTAAATTGAATTATTAAAATGGATGGCGTTTCAAAGTGTTCGTTCATCAAAATGCATCCGTTGTATTTCATCAGAACTTGTTCGTACAGAACTCTTGCGTGAGGTTTGGCAACCAGGTTCTGTTTCAGGGTCCTGTTGAGGTGCTTACTGGCATGGTACGACTGGAAATCTTCACGCCAACAGATTCGTCGAAATGTACTGTACGGAGCAGAGAACCTTTTCACTAGATAACGCAAGGAGATCCCAGGATTGTCCTACGGATTTTCACTCATAGTTTGACATAGTATGTTCTGCTTCTACGGTTGTTTTGTTCTGTGCGATCCAGCGATAGTGTTTCCCGGTAACGTTTCAGCATGGTATTTACAGTCGATTTTGGGAATTTAAGATACTTTTCGATTATTCCACCTGATCACGTCGAATTTTCAACGTGGCAGGTTACAGTGAAGGTATTGGATAATGGGCTTACGTCAACGTTTACATGTGTATATATAAATTCAAACATAGTGGATGTTGATGCATCTAATAATATGGCTTGAGATCAAAATAAAAAAATAACGCTGTGATACAAACAAGATGCAAAATATTTTAGACTCTACACGATTTTATATGTTGAAGTTATGAGTAATTTGAGCTTTAGAAAAGGAGTTTTGCCGAATATGGTGAAGATAAGAAGCCTGTGTTCAGAACCGCATTGAATCGAGCTAATTTCATTGAAAATTTACATAAAAGTTGGGCAATATTGCAAGTTGTTACGTTGAGTTTGATTGTTATGTTAAATATCGGTGTTGTGAAAAGAATGTTGATGTTAAAGTTGGGAAAAAGTAAAATTGATTGCAATGTAGTGATTTCTGGCAACCTTGAAGCGATCAGCAGTAGCTTTTAGCATAGATTTTGGAAATTATGATTTTGATTATGCTACAAATCAGAGTTTAAAATTATTTGATACTAACTGATGATAATGGATCTAGAAACGCATGAACTTCCCGATTAGTTCAGAAAGACGATGAAGAAACGAACAAAAAAAAAAAAGAATATTTTTTAGATATGAAATTCCAAACTGGCAAAATTCTATAATGCAGTAGGAGGTATGATTTGTAAAACAAAAACAACAAGTAGGTAGTATCTATGTAGAAACAGTGGCGTTATGGAGAGCCCACTGTAATGTTGGGGTTGAAAGTGGGAAAAATCAAGGATTATGCTGCATTACCCGAGTATACTCACCATAATGCTCTTGGCAAAGATATCTAAAATGTTTAAGTTTAAGTTTAACCATGAGTTTGCAAATAGAATATTGGATTGACTAAGGATTTTTTAGGTTAATTATAGACTTCAAATTCAAAGTAATGCTGACCTATGATAATCTTTGAAACAATTATGATGTCTTCTGAGGATAATGATGCTTTATTGGAGTTAATGTCCCAAATTATACAAATTTTAATGTACATTAATTGTGATGTATAGTTAATTGAATGCTTATGAAACTAACTAGGTTTGCTGAGAATACTTGCGGTCGATGCTGATTTTTACGATTTGCTTATGGAAAGTGGAACCTGCAGATAACGTTTGCAATAGATTCATGACATGATGAGTCACTATAAAGCTCAAAGATTCATATTTTAAAATTCATGAAGAGGTATATAGTCTTCATCAGTGGACCTCATGCAGGTCTTCGAGAAAAAGAAATTGATAAATACAGTGATTTTAAATTCAAGCACATGAAAGTGCAAAACAAAAAGAAAGATTCAGGAGTTGACGAGGGGGGATTGTAGTATACAGAGTATTTGTGAAGAAAATGTTAAGATGGTTTGAAGGATTTTAAGAGGATGAATTTACTTCTCGATTTGGTTATAACCATTCGATTTGAGTATAATCAACATAGTGTCAAACGAAATAAAATTTGTACTTAGCTATGAGAAAATCTCCTCAATGCGTAAAAATAAACAAAACCAACGCAACACATTGACATACGAGGCCGTTAGCTATAAATACCGTCTAGCTGTGCTGATTCAGTTCATTCTTGTAACGAACTTTGGTAGCAACCTGGACCAGTAGCTGCAGCAACAGTGAAGCACCATAATCGAGGTTGCCACACTCCCCAAGAAAATTTCGGGTCAGGCCCCGCCAAAAAAAAACCCCCCCCCACACCCACTATAAAATATGAATATTAAAAGAACAGGGATCAACCCACCACAACCCACGCAACCAAGGCTACACAACCCCCAACCCCCCCCCACCCCCCAAATACACACAACAAACTACCCCCACCCTAAACCCACCCCACCCCCCACACCGCAGCACCAAACCAAACAGCTACGCACTAAAAACAACAAACATAAAAACAAAACGACGAACCCCAGAAATAAACAAATAACCAACACCGTCCCCCCACCCGAGACCCCCCCTACCTACGCAACCAAAAATGGACGGCGTGACAACAAGAAGGCCAGACGGAGCCAACACGGTGTGATGTACCTCCTTAGCGGTAAGAGTACGCTAGAAGGGCCACATGAAGGTATCAAGAAGGTACTGACAAATTTTGCCAAGAAGGCATCACTATGCCGTGTGTGTATCACGCCATTACGGTGGTTGAGAAGGTTTTCTGATACTACATCGTACTCGGCTTTGAATATAAGCGTAAAATGATGTTTCGTAAGTTCATGTTTTTTCGGAACGAAACGTGGTCCTCGGAACCAGATTTCGCTACATCCAGAAGGTTACCACTGAGGCCAACAACGGTCCCAAGTCTGCTACACTGAAAATTAATTTTCGTTTATATTACGAAATCGAAGGTAGGACCAACAAACCTTTTCGTGGTTTTCTGCAACGAAACAGATTTGTATATTTAAAGAAACTACTCGTATTTAATGCTACAAGCGCAACTGTCAAAAGCACGAAGCATTTGTTGACACAGAAAGAACATTCGTTCATTGTACGAAAACAATACAAAGAGTTACGAGTAATTTGTTACCAATAAAAAGAAACGTCTCTCTGGTGGTTGCATGAACGATTGACAGATCTACTTTATCGACTCAAAATATAATTGAGGAAAAAAAAGCGCAACTATGAGGAGTTGTCCAGCGTTTTGTTTTTTATGGCAGCAGGGTAAATGCCCCCTTCTTTTTTGGGGAAATACTCCTTAAGCTTTGGAAAAATGCTCCTTAGATGCGTTTGCCCGGTATAATGCAATCGGAGGTGTCAACCTTCTGGTTAGCGCTTGCCGGTTGTTTTGACGGGTTTAAATTTTATTTTGACGAGTCTTAATTTCATTTGGAAGAGACTTCATTTCGTTTTGACAAGTCTTAATTTCGTTTTGACGACTCTTAAATTCAGAAACTTAAAACCCGTCAGAACTATACAATCATGAAGAAACTGAAGACCCGTCAAAACACCCGGCAAGCGCTAACCAGAAGGTTAATACCTCCGATTGCATTATACGCATCTAAGGGCAAACGCATCTAAGGAGCATTTTTCCAAAGTTTAAGGAGCATTTCCCCAAAAAGAAGGGTGCATTTACCCTGTGCCATTTTTTAATGTTTCTGACATGAAGTTTGATCCTGTACTTTAAGGAAGAGCTATTATTGACTCCGTGGTTGATCTCACTAGGCCATGTTGACTCGTGAGAAGTTTCTTGATTAATGTATTGATTGTATGTTAATTTATTGTTTTATTTTTTAAATAATATGATTCATCACTGAGAATGCATTATGGTCCACAATTGGCGATAAAAACTACTTTTTCTGAATCCAGACCAGCGGAACTTTTACGTCAAAAATCGGCTGAGAAATGACGAAATTAACATTTTTATTACTAAGCAAACCGTGAAGCGAAAAACGAAAAAAGAATTCAGTTGACTTCTATTCCACTCAACAAGGAAATCCATGAATGTAATCTTGCATTCATATTGATTCAACGTTTTGATTCACGGATGATTGTCTAGAAGGCTAATAGATGATTCACATGATTCAAAATGAATTGCGTGGGTCGCTTTGCTTGAATCATTCATTCTCTTGCTTGGATGATTCATGGCTTCATTAGTATAAACAATCAGCAGAGATCATTTGAAATATTTCAATGCGACTGTGATCGATTGAAAAAAAAAATGTCGAAGAAAAACACGAAATCGGCTGAAATCATGCACGCGATTGAATTTGTCCATCCTTGGGTTCGACAACAGTGAACCAATTTCAAATCCCTAGTTTCACATTGATTGTTGGTAGAACTGTGGATCGAAAACTTCATCGGAAATTCTCTAGAGCAGGCCTGTCTGATCGAGATGTGACCAAGCGACAAGTTTCAAACGCAACAACTGTTAGAAGGATTCGCTTGCAGATAGGCCTACGTTTGTTTCGCTGAGAATTTAGAGCCAAAACTTCTTATTTGGTAAGTAACTTGTATCTACGGGCAATGGTCACGGGCAATAAAATTCTTTGACAAAAAAGACAAAAAATGGCTCCGGTCAATTGCCGTAGGTCCACCTGGTAAGGCGTCGAATCATTCTTGTAGAAGGCTAAATGAACGTAGGACTCAAAGAAAATTTGTTCCATTGAATTATCTATTGTTGATTTTTTCATCGCCTTCCGAAATTTGTCCATTTTTTTTTCAATGCAAACCTTACCTGCACACTACCAAAATGTCATGTAAATTTCTGTCTCCTGAGACCGACACATGCAAGCGTCCTTTAACACATGAGAATGAGTTGAAAGAGATGAGAAAATAAAATCAATCAAACACATCTATCGTCGAATTGCGTTTGTGTCAGTTTCATGAGACATAATTTTACACGAAATATTTCTTTACGTTCCCCGACTTTTTACATCTCGTTGTAAAATTCATAATTTCTAAGTGCGCACCTTACACTTTTGAAACATAGCTTTCAAAGTAATTTGATTGATAAATGGAATAAAGAGGCAATAAACTCTTCAGTGGTACGAGGCATACAGGAAGTTTGCAAGTAGTAGAAGAAATATACGTATCTGTCAAAAAATAAAAAATTATAACGGAATTAAAGACTGTATTAAAATAATGAGACACACAAAAATGGTCGTTTTGACTTCTTCATTCTTCGGATTTTCTTCAAACTTTCAGGAAATAAACTACAACATTATGGTTAGGTTTCCACTTTATTGGTTCACTAGATCTCCTCTCCATGCCCGAATGCCCTCACTTTGCCCTTGACACTCCTTTTAAGGTTTTGATATTTATAATCACTGTTTCTTCAAAGCCAGCACGTGCTCGAATAATTTAGCTGTTTTACGAAGTTTATTATGGTTTTACGTTTTTATTATGACCCAAAACTTTTCAATATTATGAAGTTCTGGTGAGCTCAGTGGGTTGAGGTCTTGTGGTACAAAAACAACATTGTTATCTCTGTACCAGTCTAACACCGGCCGCGCATAGTGGCTGGTTTCCAAATCCGGCCAAAATAGCGTCTTGCCTCTGTGAGACCGCAGGAAGGGCAGCAGGTGCTTTTGGAGGCACTCGTCTCGGTAGATTTGCCCATTCATGGTACTCGTCGTTATGTATGGCTGGCTCATCTCTCCACATCCACAGATGGCCTGTCAAATCAAGAACATTTTGGCGAATGTGTCCGCTTTCTTCTTCCTTACCTCCCCAGAAACGGCCAACAGTGATGTGGCAACGTAAAACTCCTGTCCCGGCAATTGCTTTGTGTCCGCCTTGATGTAAATCACCTCGGTTTCGTCAGCCACACTCAATACAGCTTCCTGGTGCGAGTTTTGGCTACCGTGTTTTGTTTGTCGATCCGGTTTATTGCCTTTCTGACCTTGTTAGCTTTCGTCGATTTTCTGCCGTTGCCTGACCACTGCTGGGTCTTCTGGGTTTCCTATATTGAATTCACCATCCAGGACACCCTCAAATGGTGGAATCCTAGGTGTATTCCGATCCATCTGAGGGACGAAATAGGATTTTCCACGACAGCGCACATAATTTTTTGGTGGATCTGCTCTTGTTCCGATCTCATCTCGATAACCACTTGATAGATTGTGATGAAGTTTGACCAACGTAAACATTAAACTTACGCTAATTTCAGTCAAAATTTAACCAATTTTTACCCACAAGCTAAAAAGTTCTCATATTTTTTTCGAATACGGTCTCTAAAAGAAAATAGCTTTAATGCTCTTCAATAAACTACAGTTTTTTTAAAGTTATTAGTAAATTTTTCGGTAGTTTTCGACATCGCCTTCGATCTTGGAGTCATCTCCATTCATATCTTCTCGTCTCGGCTTCGACTTTCAAACGCGTTGAAAACTCCACAGGTATGACCTCTTCTGCAACTTCACGCTCATAATCTCCATACAAAATACAACCGAAGCGAACGAGCAACCAATGCCAAGGATCAAAAATGCACCAAGAAAATGAAATATACCAAGAGCCTCGGGATCACTGTCCGAATTGGATAATCCACTACCCAGTAGGTTCTGCTGAATCGTCACACTCAAATATCGATTGGCTACCTGAAATTGGGACTCATATTGAATTCTAACAAATAGCCTTGTCGGTGATTAGTATACCAAAGTTTCCCAGAAGTACTGAATTCCGGATTGCCTAATCCTGATCATGAGATCATTGAAGCTCTGTTTGAAGGGACAGGTTTTGGTGAGGATCACCACACAATACTGATACGATAAATCCTCCTTCAGCAATTGAAAATTCTTCGACGATTCAACATCTAGATAATCAACCGGCCCGAAATGACCAAACTGAGTTCTTTCGCCGATATAACCAATATCCCGGATGTTTCGATGCTGTACCATGTACTCATCATCCACCACTTTGTAATGTCTTACGATGGTTTGAATGTATGCCTGATCAAGAAAAGAAAAAACAAATTTTAATTGTCATTACTCATTTCAAATCATCCTACCTGAGGTGAAGGCATTAGGGCAAACATCCAAGCCAGATCGTTTCCCACAAAGGACAAACCCCTATCTGCCAGATCGTGACGCGTTTCAATAGCTCTTTCGAATTGAGGAATTGTCATAATGCCAGCCAATCCTGCTCCGTACAGATTTCCCACCATGAATCCAGCAAACAACAATGCACTGAACAGGAAAACACAAGCCGCCAGATCGTGTCTAAGGTGAGCATTTTGTTCCATGTAGAACCCGATCATGGTTAACAGTGAATCGCTGAGATTTTTAGGATGACCTCCGGACGGACCCAGGATACTGGCCCTGCCTTTTTCCATCATCCACACGGATAAAACTCCAACCGCAAATGCGAAAGCAACTGCCACCCAGAGACTCTTGGAGAACGATAAGAACGGCGTCCGCCAAGGGGCAACCATCTGTGGCTTCGGAACCAACACGATAAGCCCGGAACGGCTGATAACCTCTGAATAAGTCGCAAAGCGATATGGACCAAGCCTGTCGAAGAACAATCGAATTGATTCAAATCAAGTGGGTATCTGTATAGATTGGAAATACTTACCAGTAATAGTTAGCAGCTACAGCAAAATCAGCACGACGAGTAGCGACAGCTCCCAGGATTCCAGTTCCGGTGCGATTTTCGGAAACACCACCCCACAAACCAATCTCATCTAGAATTAGACAAGGCTGTAAATCATATTAGCCGAAACCTGTGTGGATTTTATTACCAAAGTACGCATCGATGGTGCAGTTCTTCCTTTGACAGAACTCTACCAACAGTCGAGGCTCAGTTCCGTCGATGAATATCGGAGTATCATCTTCGTAGTACCGAGGATCCTTTCTAGCGTTGGCTTTCTCCGGCGTCTATGAATTATGAGATAACTAAATATGCGAATAGAGTATCAAATGCAGTTTACCGTGTCTTCGTAGTAAGTAAATGGTGGATATTTCAGGGTTTGAAATCGTATCGGGATGCCTTTCATATCCGAGCTTTTGTCCGGAAAGTAATCCGGCGGAATAACCGGTTTTATCCAAACAACAACCGCCCCTCTCGTGCCATCGCCGAAGATTTCCGTCGTGAAAAATTCGACAGTTTCATTCTTACTGAAAGTTGCAACCATAAGCACCTCCGGAAGATCTTTACGGAACGTGCTTTGCATTATACTATCTAGATATCAATTTTTAGTCTTCCACTCACCTCGAATCGCCGAATGGTCCCGAATTCTATCGAACGTTTCCGAGCTAGGAGATTCCAGCAGGATAATCAGCTTCTTTCGAGCCGATCGTTGATCTGAATCATCGTGAATATCCAGGAAGGTGTCCAAAAAAGGCCACAGTGCGTCTTGTTGAACTATGAACGCCTGACAACCGTGATCTATCCCAGCGAGAAATGAGCGATTGAAGCTAGAGTCAACCGTTATAATGATCGACGGAACTTCTACTTCCAGCAGTACAAACTCCTCGGTAGATTTCATTACGCAAACACAGTAGTATTCCGAAAAGTAAGTCAGCACCAAATAGTTAACGAGAGTGATCAGTTGGGATCGAGGTGCTTGGCCAGAAAGAGAACTAGGGTGTAGTAAATCCATCGTAAATATGCTTGAATTCGGTGGCTCGTGTAGAGAGATGTGAGTTTATATAATGGGTGATATCGGTGTCATTCGAAAATTGGTTGAATAATGAAACTAATTTAAAATTTACAGATGCAGACCGGGGCCACGGGGGTTGCAGTTACCCCTTCTTTAAATAAAGTATTTGAACTTAAAAAGACTTGTTATTGTAAAGCTTCAAAATCCGAGATATTTTGGTAGATTGTATAATTAGTCAATGTTCCTAGAGGATTGGAGACCTTAGAAAAAAAAGCACTCAAGGTTCTAAGATCTTCAAGTGTATCCAGATTTTGGGTTTCAGTACATAATCCGGAAGCGCCATGCAACCAAGTTTAATTAAATTTTAAACTGAACGGATGAGCATAAGCATGAGCATGCTTGACCGCCCGAGGATGCTACTCCGTTATTGCCAGATCAGTTGTAATTACACAGAGAACCAACAGATTATGCTTGGGACTAACATAAATTCTCAATGTGTAAAAACTGATGATCCTAGACCAACACAAAACCGGCGTCGGTTTCGCTCGACGTGATACTCGCTTGTTGGCGTGATACTCGCATTTGACGTGATACTCGCTTTATTGGAAGCCGAGAACACCTCTGCATTTCCACGAGAAATCACTGGAATCTATATATAAAGGGTGTATTCGATTAAAAATGGCACACACATATATACTCATCAAAATGAAACTGATTATCGGATATTCTTGAAATTTTCAGGGAATGAAGAACTACTAATGAGTTTTGATTTACAACATTTGTTTTATTCAATTTCGTCTCCCATCCCGCACCTTCCTTTTCACTCCACCCATCAAATTTTGTATAACCGATTTTCCCAGTGTTTTTGTTGTTTTTACCCAAATTTTCTTCAATTCTAGCTCTGTTTTTATAGTTTTGGGATGTTTGCGAAGTTCCGTTTTCATAATTGCCCAGAATTTTTCAATTGGACGAAGTTCCGGTGAATTTGGTGGGTTCATATCCTTTGGCACAAAATTGACTCCGTTGGCTCGGTACCACTCCAATACGTTTCGAGCGTAGTGGCAGGATGCTAGATCAGGCCAAAACAGAGTTGATCCTTTGTGCTTCTTAATGAATGGCAAGAGACGCTTCTTAAGGCACTCTTCCGTGTAAATCGCACCGTTTATTGTTCCGGAAGTGATGAAGGGAGCACTTATTTCACCACATCCGCAAATCGCCTGCCAGATTAGAAACTTCTTTGCAAATTTCGATAGTTTCTTCTTTCGAACATCCTCCGGAACATCGAACTTCGACTTGGCAACGAAATATTCTTGCCCAGGAAGTTGACGGAAGTCGGCCTTGACGTATGTTTCGTCATCCATCACGATGCAACCGGATTTGGTGAGCAGCTTCGTGTAAAGTTTCCGGGCGCAGGTTTTCGCAGTGATGTTTTGTTTTTCATTCCGGTTTGGGGCTTTTTGCACTTTGTAAACATGTAACCCAGCACGCTTCATGGTTTTCTGCACAAAACCGACTGACACCTTAGACTTTTTAGCGACATCTCCAATTGACATGTTTGGACGGTTCTTGAATTGTTGTACGACTTTCCTGGCCATTTTACTGTCCATTGGACCACTTTTACGACCACTCACTTCCTTCCTTTAGACATTCAGACGCTCATTGAAGGTTCTTATTACACGAGACACAGTTGTATTTGCAATTCCAAGGCTTTTAGCAATCCACCGGTGGGACGCCCCTGGATTTTGATTGTGAGTGCACAAAATTTTCTCACGGACAATTTCTTGTTTCGACGACATGACTGGAACTACTAAATGTATAACTATGAAACTTGGCAGATGTAAATAATACACTATGGATAAGATCTACTCAAATTTCTAGGTTTTTTACTCATACGATTCAAAAGTTACAGAAGATTTTCTGTGTGCCATTTTTATCGAATACACCCTTTATATAAAAATGAATTTCTGTCTGTCTGACTTTCTGTCTGTCTGTCCGAACCTTATATACTTGAACACTACTGAACCGATCAGCGTGAAATTTTGTATGGAGGAGTTTTTGGGACCGGGAAAGGTTCTTAAGATAGTAAGAGACCCCTCCCTTCTCTGAAGGAGGGGGGCTCCAATACAAATGAAACACATATGTCTGCATAACTCGAGAACTAATCAAGCAAATGAAACCAAATTTAGCATGTGAGAGTTCATAGAATCAAGAAATGTTTCTATGATGAATTGACACCCCTCCTTCTCTCTGGAAAGGGAGGCTCCCATACAAATGAAACAGAAGTTTCTGCATAACTTGAGAACTAATAAAGCAAATGGAACCAAATTTGGCATGTGGGGATTTTGAAGGCAATAAATGTTTCAAGGGTAGTTCAAGACCCCCCTCTATCTCTCTGTTGGGGGGGGGGGGGTCCAAACAAATGAAACACAAGTTTCTGCATAACTCACTAAAAAACTAATCAAGTAAATGGAACCAAATTTGGCAAGTAGAGGTTTTTGTTTCTATGGTGATGTTAGACCTCCTCCGCCCTCTGTAAGAGGGGGGCTCCCTTACAAATGAAACACAAATTTCAAAACTCGAGAACTAATCAAGCATTTGGAACCAAATTTGGCATTTGATGATTTTTGGAGGAGAGAAATGTTTCTATAGTAGTTTGATATCCCTCCGCCTTCAGGAGCGGGGGTTCCATACAAATGCAACACAAATTTCTGCATAACTCGAGAACAAATCAAGCAAATGAAACCAAATTTGGCATGGGGAGGTTTTTGAAGGCAAGAAATGTTTCTATTGTGGTTTGAGACCCCTCCGCCTTCTGGAAGGGGGGCTCCCATACAAATGAAACACAATGTTTAGCATAACTCGAGCGCCAATGAAGCAAATGAAACCAAATTTTGCATGTTGAGGTTTTTTTGAGGCAAGAAATGATTTGAAGGGAGAGGGGGGCTCCCATACAAATTAAACACAAATTTCTGCATAACTCGAGAACTAATCAACCAAATGAAACCACATTTGGCATATGGGGGTTTTTGAAGGCAGGATTTCTATACATATAAAACTGAATTTCTGTCTGTCTGTCTGTCTGTCTGACTCTGAAAGTTCTGAACCAATCAGCGTAAAAATTTGCATGCAGGTTTTTGGGGCTGGAGAAGGTTTTTATGATTGTTTGAGACCTCTTCTCTCTCAAGAAGAAGGGTTGTCACACAAATGAGACATAAATATCTGCATAACTCGAGAATTAATCAAGCAAATGTAACTAAATTTGGCATGTGGGGGATTTTGAAGGCAATGATTGTATGGTGGTTCGAGAAACCCCTTCCCTCAGGAAGGGAGGGCTCACATTCAAATGAAACACAAATTTCTACCAAACATGAGAATTATCTAGGTTATTAAAACACAAAACGTGTATTTCTCGGGTAAGAAGCATGTTCTAATAGAAGTTTAAACCCCTGCTTAGTCAAAAAAAAAACTCATTCCGAAAAACAACTATACACATGCCAGTTCTATTACATTTTCATTCATTTAGTTGCAAGCGTAGCAGCGCTCGCACCGGGTTCAGCTAGTATTGAATAAAAGGGGTGATTTGGCCACATGGTTCAATTTAGTAAACGATACGCTAAATTCATCTGACGTCCCAAGCAGCACACAATGGTCGAAAATGGTTACAGTAACTTGATTGTGACTTATTTGAGTTACATAGCAGTTACTTTAACAGGATTGTTACAAGTTTGCTTCTAGAGGTCTAATATATTATTTATTCATTAGAACGATTACTGATTTAGTCCTGAATGCACCAATAGTACAAATAGCCACATCGAACAGATTTGTACCAACAGTAAGAAATCTGTTGAGGTTACTCACAAAGTGTTATGGTGGTTTTCAATTGAAAAAACGAGGTTAATGTTAAATAACACGTGACATTCGATTTGGACGGATTCAAACCAACAGTTGGGAAGTGTTTTTTTTTTATTAGAGAAACACTTTCAATTTGTACAATTAACAAGTCGGTCAATTCATTTTTATTCTTCAATATAATCTCCTTTTAGAATGATACAATCATTCCAACGTTTCTCTAGCTTTTCGATAACACCGGTGTAGAACGATTTATCGAGACCTTCAAAATATGCTTCAGTTTCAGCTATCACTTCCTCCTCTGGACCAAATCCCTTTCCACGGAGCATCTTTTTGAGTTCTGCGATGAGCCAGTGCTCGCTGGGGGCCAGATCTGGAGAATACAGCTTGACAATACAATATATCTGGAGATCTGGAGAATACATGCGGTAGCAATTCGAAACCTACTTCAACCATTTTTGCGGCTGTTTTTATTGATTTGTGACACAGTTCATTGTCTTGGTGAAAGAGTACCTTATTCTTCTTCAAATAAGGCCTTTTCTGGGAGAAACGATTCAACAAACCGATATAATATTCGCTGTTGATTGTTTTTCCATGTTCCAAGTAGTCAATGAATAAAATTCCACACGCATCCCAAAATACAGATGCTATTACCTTCCCAACCGATGTTTGAGTCTTTGGACGCTTTGGACGGCATTCTCCGTCTGCACGCCACTCAGCAGATTGCCGATTTGATTCCGGAGTGAAGTGGTGAATCCATGTTTCATCCATTGTGATGTATCGACGCAAAAACTCCTTCTTATTTCGCGTGAACATCTCCAAACAGCTCTATGAATAATCGACTCGTTGTTGTTTTTGCTCTGGTGTGAGCAAACGCGGCATCCATTTGGATAACAGCTTTTTATACCCAAATGCTCGTGTATGATGGTGTAAACACTACCTTTTGATACCTTCAGAGTGTCGGCTATCTCTTGCAACTTCACTTTGCGATTGCCCATGATGATTTTCAGGGTTTTTTCAATATTTTCCGGAATAACT
Organism: Aedes koreicus; assembly: GCA_024533555.2. Taxonomy (NCBI): domain Eukaryota; kingdom Metazoa; phylum Arthropoda; class Insecta; order Diptera; family Culicidae; genus Aedes; species Aedes koreicus. The sequence goes on along the minus strand of JAHHFK020000305.1, from coordinate 88,860 downwards.
GCCTCATTTGGCCGAACAGCATCATCGGTGTCCGTACGACCACGTTTGAAATTGGCAAACCATCGTTTTATGCTCGTTTTCGATGGAGCAGAGTCCGGATAACATTTTGCAAGCCAAGCTTGAGCTTGAACGGTGTTTTTTCCATCAAAAAGCAATGATCTATCAACACACGAAATTGCTTGGAATCCATCGTTCTTAAGAATCACAAAAGTAGCGTCACTTAAACCACTGTAACTCGATAAATAATACACCAAACGTCATGAAATTTTTTTTAACAGGCGCGTAAAATTTCCCTTCGTTTAAATTCAAGCCAAAGGAGGCGTACATAAACAACGAAATTGTTTGCAATCTTTCATGCGCCATACAATAATGTTTGCAATCTTTCATATAACAGGCTAGATTCAGGCGTTATCTGGCTTAAATTTACATGAAATATCCTATTATTTTCTACCAAATCTAGCATTCCCTTTATGTGCATTAGCTAAGGCAGAAAATTCAATATTTCGTTTTTTTTTAGGGTAATTTTTTGAAGGCTGGTACTTTTGAAAAATCATATGGATATTTTATTAGTGGTGCCATCTGATAGTTAGGCTTGGGACTTTTTGACCGATGTGTTATATTCTACAAACTAATACTGGAACCAATATATGCATCAAGCAAGTCGAACGATCTTAGTAGCAATATATTCTTATCCACCTAAAATTACGATTGAAGGTTTTGGAAAAAAAAAGTCCCTAGAAGCATTTAGTGCTTCTATCAATTTTATTTGGGTATTTGAGAGTTTATGCTTCTATTGATTTCGAAGCTCATCTGCACAGAAAAAAATAATTAATTTTAACAAGCGCGTAAAATTTCCCCTCGTTTAATTCTAAGCCAAAGGAGGCGTAAACAACGAAATTGTTTGCAATTTTTCATGCGCCATACAACAATGTTTGCAATCTTTCATACAACAGGCTAGATTCAGGCGTTATCAGGCTAGAATTTACATGAAATATCCCACTATTTTCTGCCAAGTCTAGCATTCTCTTTTATGTGCATTAGATGACGCAGAAAATTCAATGTTTCTTTTTATCTGTGTGTTCATGCAACAACCGGGGAATACATGGGGGGTACTTTTTCGCTAGATACAACATGAAATTTAATATGTGATGTAGAATCGCAATAACATGAAATTTTATTATCATCGGAGTGCCGTATAAAACAATAATGCGCTTGGCTGCGAGTCCTGCATTAATTGAGTAATTGCCGCAATTTGTTTTTCGAGTTTTGGTATGGCGCCTGACGTTTCTTGAATTTGCGGTGCTCCGATGTTTACCGAAAAATATCTCCTGGGGCGAGGAAACGATGATTGCGATTTCTTCAAAATGTCATTTATTGAAATCATCACATTTGATTATTTGACTAACTTCAAATAGACTAGATAAAAATTTAGGTGTCAAAATCCAATGAGAAATAATCTCATGACAGCATAATGGTTGAAAAATGACAAGAAAGCTCATGACGCTTCTTCTCGTGATAGTGTTATTGCCAGTTTTTTCATTGCCGCATGATGATCCTGAGATTTGCCGGCGCTGGTTCTATCAGTTTATTTGTCTTACTTTGGATTTTTTACTTGAACTTGTCGTACGGTGGTGCATTTGTGGAGGCATATAAAGCCTGGACTCGGAAAAAATGAGACACACAAAAATTATCACCAAAAATTCATTTTAAATCGGATTCTTCTCAAATTTTCAGGGATTAAATAACTATATATTAGCTATGTTTTGGCATAATTTATTTATTGAATTTCCTCCCTTAAGCTGAATGCTCGGATATTTCTATTAACACTGCTCATGAGATCTTGGGCGAGGCTTTGTCCATCTTCCTTACACAATTTCTCCCAGTTTTTCTTCAAAGCTTCATCGGTTTTGAATGTTTTTCCGCTTTTCTTCAACTTCTTCTTCATTATCACCCAAAACTTTTCGATCGGACGAAGTTCTGGTGTATTTGGCTTGTCAGTCCGGTTTGGCGTCTTTCTGACCTTAAAAACACGTAGCCCAGCCCGCTACGAATTGACCTTTTTGGCCACGTCTCGGGTGGAAAGGTTCGGGTTATTCTTAAAGTACTGCCTTATCTTCCGCGCCTTCTCTGGGTATTCCGTTTTCGGTTTTCGGCCGCTTCCAGCGCGCCGCTCGATGGTCTTCGTCTCCTGGAACATCTTCACAACGCGAGACACGGTGGAATGGTGGATTCCAAGCCTTTTGCCGATCCATCTGTGTGATTGACCAGGATTATCGATCACCGCGCCCAAGATTTGCTGGTGTAGCTCTTCTTCTTTCGAATGCATCTTGAAAACTACTTGACAAATCGCGACAAAAAATTTCGCCCAAAAGTACCCAAAAATTCATTAATTTTTACCCACACCATAAAATGTTACACCCAAAACAAAGTGTCGCCTTTTTTCCGAGTCCAATATTTATTTGTGATGTGTACATCTGTGCTTGCTAGATAGTTTCCTAAGGTTTCCGGAAGATCAACCCGCAAGAAAACCAGATCTGTATATGTTTGCTTATTGCTTCCTTCAAGCGCACCGTCAACAAGTAAGGTTCGGAAAAGCAGCATAGTCGCTTGTATCAGATTTAGTACAGACGTTCTTTTTATACTTATGTTAACTGTTAGCAATGTGTTCAATATTCTGATAATATATCGGTCTTGAATTAAACAGATATTCCACTGCGATAGTAAACGTTTATGTCGGTCTTAAGGCGCTATATCCTAGGCTCTAAAGCTCAGACATAAGTGGGAAATACCTATGCCCCATCCCAGGAGTTCAAACAACAATGGAGTGTACATAAATCTTAGCATTGTCACTCAGATCTGGTCATTTTATTGTACTATCAATGCTTGTACGAGGCTGTTCCCTTGCGCTGAACTGGCCGGCTTGTCATGCCGCAAGGGCTCAGTAGGGACTATTGGTAAAGACCCGAAGCTAAGAGTTAGTTCCATTATGGAAATATCACATCAAGTAGTTTTTCCACCTGCTACAGAGGATAGTAGTTGGAGGTCACATTAAGAATTTTACTATTCATATAAGGTTCGTAGTTGCAGCGCGCTTTGGGATCATCCTTGCCTTAGATCCATCCCAAGTAATATTGCTAACACCATCCTGCTTTATTAAGTTTTATTTAAGTTTTATGAAAGCCACTTGAAATCAATTTGGTTTTATTATGGCACCAAGAGGTGCCAATAGGTTTCATATTTTAGTCAGGTTTATGAGAACCTACACAGCTTGTTTACAACGATCCTAAAACCTTGTTTCTCAAATTCCTTTTATTCCTATCAAAGGTTTTATTTCGACTTTATGAACTATTATGCATTGAAATGCCGTTTTAAGACTCATTGAAATTATCTTATTATGGTCAGTTTTTAAAACCATTTTAAAACCATTTTGCCTCCGGTAAATGCATTAAACGGCAAATTGGCATTGAAGAAAGTCACCATAAGACCAAATAGTTTTATAATAGTCATTGCGTAAAAAAATGGTGTTATGGCAAAACTGTGATTTTTTTCCAATCGCCATATTGAAATATAAGAAATAATTGAAATGTGGAAAAATAAATGCATCAAATTTTCAATGGTATGCAAATAAACTGTTGATCGGAGACTTATTTCGGCATTTTTTTTGATAATCTCATCCAATTCCAAGCACTTTTCAGGAAATTCATGATTAATTTTTCGAATAGATTTGTTTTAATTTGATTTATGTTGTTGTAAATTCGCATAATTTCCAAGGCGCATTAATTTTCAGCTCTTATCGTGCCAATATTCACCATAAAAATAAATGCGCATATAATTTGGAGCATAATACGCTGTAGAAAACACAATTTGCTTTGGATATTTTGCTATCAAACTAAATTTCCCGCAAGCTAAATGAATCAGAAGAGGAGAGAATCGAACAAAGCAGAACAACAAAAAACAACCTCAATTTCACAGTGAAGTTTGACATCTGTGGCCAATTTGCCGCATTCTGGTTTTCATGGCAGCCAATAGGTTTTATGAAGGTTTTCAAGTGGTCATCTTTCACTAGAATATTTTCAAAATCTTTATGGTCTTATGAAGGTCTTATCAACTTGGCCATTTTGTACAAATTTTGGCTTTAAAGAAGCATAGAGGAGGTGTTGGTAGACAAACCAGTTTTGAATGTAGCTTTATCAACAAAGCCGGGAGAAGTGTTATACGGCTGGCATAAAACTAAAATTGTTACCTGGGATCCTAATAACATGGATTACGGGAAATAGAGGCAAAATATTTTTTTTATCTTTTGCTGTTGTTATGATATGATAGGATATTATTGCATTTAATTGGCTTCAGGTTATCGAAAAATGTAATGTACTGTGGATGGATGTACTGTGTTTTGCATGATGTATTTCAGGTCTTCTAGGTCATTGTAGGTATTGTAAGATAATTTAAAATTTAAAATTCTCTTTTTTTCTCATGGCTGTCATACATTGTCTAAATTTTCTGGTTCATAATGGATGCACAAGTTTGTCTATAATTGCAACATAATAGCAGCCGGAACACATTTTCAGTTCATATTATAGTATCCCAGCACTATATATATATTATCTTATATGACATTGTTTATTCATTACCATTACCATTCATCTTTATCATCATCATTGCCATTTTTATCATTACTTGTGTTTTCGTGATTTATAAATTAACATAAAAATAATTTTTACCTAATAGGTTTTTTAAAACTTTTAATTATTATGTCTTATATGTTCAATAATCATTTTGATCCTTTCTTCTCCTCTTATCATTACGAAATATCTAATGCCTTGAATACAAGAAGCTGCAACGGAAGCTGTGGTAGGCTTTTGCACTTATTACTGAATGTATTTTTCATTTCTGGTTTGCAAATGGACTTTTTACCAAATCTGAGCTAATCTGATTCATGCAGCGCTGTGTGCCATTTCATTACCATATTATCATATTTCATTGCCAATATCATTATATTGGATAATATTGTTTTATTGACCTTACTTCATAGATGATTTAAACATTACTTATTGTTTTTTATGTCAATTTGCCTTTAACTCCCTTTTAATTAAAGCCTCTTGCTTTCATAACTCAGGAGCAATAACTGTTAGGCCAGCAAAAGTAAAAGCGGATCGCTGTTATAAAATCAGCATCAGGCAGCAAGTAGTTACCCTGGCTACAGTAAATTAAAATGTATAAATGTTAGTTATGTAAAATTTCAATTGATTTAACAAACTTTTTCAGGATACCTCAAATTAAGATTTTAGTGAATTGCTGCTATCGTTGAAAATGAACGAAAGCGTGCTTAAGCGTGGAATCACAGAACTCTACACTTTAACACCTAACAACATTTCTTGCATTTCATTTCTTACATATATAATAGATACGAATGCTTGTAGTATTTTTTATTTACATAAATATATACTTTAATATATTTATTTATTTCGTCAAACTAACGTGGACTATTACATTTACACATAATTTTCTTTTTTTTTAATTTTTTTTGTGCTATAGTACATTCAGATTAGAAAAAAAAATATTGATGTATATAAAAATACTTAGGTTAAAATATTCCTTCAAGTTATGCCTCGACATAGTTCAGTCAATAGTACACACTATTATATAAATATTTCATGGGAATGGGAGGGACCATCAGGGCACCCGATTTATTTATTTATTTATTTATTTATTATGATTGTTTTCATCTGACATCGTGGTCTTAATGAAATTAATTTAAACTAATTAATTAAAAATACGCGAACTATACAAGCGTTGTCTGAATGTCTCAGTCGTCAAATTAAAATAAAAAACGTTACATGCTTCTACAAATAGTCTACATATAGAATTGATGGGATCATTTGCTGCATAGTCAGTATTCCTTGGTGGTACCTGTAACAATTCTCTGGATCGCAAGAGACGTTCCGGGGCGTAAAAACGAACACGCTCGAGCAGAGCGGGACAATCAACTTCGCCTTTGATTATTTTAGCTCCGTAAACCGCTCGGTTAATTTTGCGACGAACATTCAGTGGTTCAATTCCCAGCAATGCACAGCGTTGCTCGTATGGCGGCAAGTTTAACGGGTCACGCCACGGTAGGTTCCTAAGAGCGTATCTGACATACTTCCGTTGAACAGCTTCGATTCTCGTGCTCCAAATTGCCTCATACGGTGACCACACTATCGATGCAAATTCCAGAATGGATCTGACTAGTGAACAGTAGAGAGAGCGCAAACACAATGGGTCGTTGAAATCTTTGCTAATTTTTGAAATAAATCCTAACTGACGATTAGCTTTGTCCACGATGGCAGAGTAGTGGAGTTTGAATGTCAATTTGCAATCCAACAGCACGCCGAGATCTCTAACCTTTTCCACACGTTCAAGTTGCTGCCCATCTATGTTGTAGTCGTACAGAATTGGGGATTTTCGCCGGCAGTAGGAAATGACAAAGCACTTGGAGACGCTTATTCGGAGGTAGTTCTTGCAACACCACCGCGCAAAGCAGTTTAGAAGTCCCTGAAGTTCTCTGCAATCCACTTCGTTATGAATTACGAGGAAAACCTTCAGATCATCGGCATAGATAAGTAAACCTCCATTTGCAAGCAGAATAGTCACATCGTTAAAAAATAACGAGAACAGCAGTGGACCTAAATTGCTTCCCTGTGGCACACCGGATGCAGGAGTGAAAGACAGAGATTCTACTGATCCTATCTTCACACAGAGGCTTCTATTGCCAAGGTACGAATGTAGCCAATTGCACATCCTTTCCGAAACACCCAATCGAAGTAGTTTGGCTAGAAGAACATCATGGTTCACAGTGTCGAAGGCAGCCTTGATATCGGTATATACAGCATCTACTTGCGCACCGTTGTCCATAGCACTGATGCAGGTCGATGTGAAATCGCATAAATTACTGTCCACCGATCGCTTTGGGAAGAAACCATGCTGTTTTTCACTAATGTAAGCGCTGCACGAACCGAACATCACTTTGTATACGATGGTTTCCAAGCATTTTGAACCCGCTGAAAGAGAAGTTATTCCACGGTAGTTGGATACATCCGTCTTGTAACCCTTCTTAAAAACAGGCCGCATATGGGACCTCTTCCAAACAACTGGAAACTCCTGCTGTTGAAGCGATTGGTTGAAAACAGCTACGAGTGGTGCCATCAACGAAGCACCACATTTTTTGAAGTTGCAGGCAGGGATTCCATCGGGTCCAGGACAATAGGACGCCTTAAGCTTCTGTAACGCAAACTCCACCATTTGCTCATCAACTTGGAAGACATCTAGATCAACCACATCTCGTGGTACAATATGATTGGCAGCATCAATTTCCTCGGCGGTTGGCACATGGCTCACAAACACATTGGAAAACTGCTGGGCAAAAAGATCACATTTTTCACTGGCACTGCTTGCGTTGACGTCACCAAGGTGCATCGACGAGGGAAGTCCGGTCTCCTTTCGCTTCGAATTGACAAAACTCCAGAATCGCTTTGGGTTACGACGAAGATCCTCTTGCTTTCTTCTCACGTAGCGTTTGTGTAGAAAACGGTTGTATCCGCGGTAGATACGACTTGCCTCATCAAATTGTCGTTTTGAGAACGGACACCCTCGGCGACAGTACTGCTGCAGCAACCTGAAACGTCGACGACGCAGAATACCGAGATGTGGGTTGGACAATGCCGGTTTCATTGGCGGTCTGTTCAACGGGACTGTTTGGATGATACAGTTAAGAAGGATACTGTTGAATGAACTAATTGCAGCATCCACATTCACGCTCTCATAAACTGTGGACCAATCACTCTGCGAAAGTAGAGCGTTCATCGTTTCAAAATCGCCACGACGGAAGTCACGGCCCGAGAGATCTACTTCTTCGTGATACAAAACTGGTGATGGAAATGCCACAGAGAATTCTAGAGCTGGATGGTAGCGATCGAGGGAGACCACATGTTCTGTCGCTAGCGTAGCAAATCCATTGGTCATGTTTGAGTCGTTGCTGAAGATAAGGTCTAATATGCGATCATTGCTGTTGCGAATTAGGTTGCGATTGAAACACTCTGGATGGGGAGCGTGGGAATGCCAAGTCCCCATTGCTAACAGTTTGTGAATAGAGGATGGGCTCTTCTCCCCGCCCATTGAGGCATCCTCATGTTAGATAGCTCGCTCATATGACTAATTGTTCAATCTTGTTGTTGAACGGAGATTATATACCCTCGAAAACGTATAAGTGATGATGCCCAACTTGTTTTTGGTCCTTCATACAAAGGCATGATTAGGATAATCAGTGGTTATTAAAGCTTGATCAAGTCTAACAGAGAGGAGAGCCCATTGCTGTCGGACTTAGTTTCCGTGCTACAATGGGTGGTAGTTCATACCATAGATCACCATACAACATTGGAATTTTCAAGAATAGAATAGATTATTTGCATTATTTTCAATAATTAAATTAAATATTTAATAAATTTTTGGATTATCATATCTCGATATTACATTCTTGAAGAGTTAACTTATCTAACAGTTAATAGTTCAAAGAATAAGATCATTGTGAGGTAAAAATTTATAAGAAAAAACGCCAAGACGGAGATTTGTTAATTTTACAGGTATCGAAATCCAATTTTAACCGAAGTTTCCTGTTCTGGCCGTGTCTCAGAAAAACGATCAAATAATAAACATCTTATATTTTGCAAGTGAAATGTATATTTACCCCCACCACTTTGCTTCGGATCCATAATCAAATCACAACTCAAACGTAAAATATCGTCGAAAGCCAAAGCAGGAGCAAACTGATATTCTATACACGCCACTGTCCACCAATTTGAGACCAATAAATCAATGCTCGTTAGCTGGGGCACAAAACGAATAAACTTTCCGTAAATGGATCACTTAAAGAATTTAAGTAAATATCTTCTGCACGAGTGGTTTGTTGGTTTATAATTTGTCAAGTCAAAGGAATCTAAACACCTATCAGAATAAAACCAAGAGAAATGGTGAATGCTTCGATTTAAAAAAAACATCAATAACTGTATTATCATAGATTGGGTTAAAAACTTAGGCGTAAGTTATAAGCATAACTTTTAATCGTCGGCATTTCAGTCGGCATTTCCACAAGGTTTGATCATAACTAGACATCAGTCAACAGAAATTTACGATTTAGATTTCAGGTCTTCTATACTTGTAAAAAAGTAAACATTTTGATAACTCAACCTAACCAGCTGATAATTTGATTCGATTACAGCGTAGACAACTGCTGCTTTCTTGTTTAGAATGCAGTGCAGAATAATCTGTTTATTGTATAATGACTCTTGGACAAACTATTACCTTAATGTAATTCAACCGTTTAGGCTAATAGTCACTAGCATTGCTGAATGTAATGTATCATAATTATACGGTTCTGTCCGATCAAAGGTATAAAATGAATTAAACTTTCATCGTTGTAAAACACGAGTCTAGATTTCTTATTTACTGAAACTAAAATGGTAAATTAGGTAGAGAGCTATGGTGGGCATCTAAAGGGTTTTCGAATTGGTGCCATTGCTCAACTCTTATGTTTGCTTATGAATAATCAAGGATTTATACTTTTTTTTTCTGACAGTATTTGCTTTATGTTTGACTTATTGTTCATTTACATTTGTTAGTTTGCTTATATTCAGGAGAAAATTTTCAATCATATATATTTTCAGCAGGTTGGTAAATTGTTTGAAAATGTGTACGATAAAAACTACGGCAGCCAGCAGGTATAAAAGAGATCCTATTGTGATTCTTAGCCAGTTCCTCATATCCCTGCTCCTCACTATCCCTACTTACCTACAGGTTTTTCAGGTCTCCTTTGAACTTTTTTTCGAACTCATGGAAGAAAACACACTTTGACATTATTGCCATCTTCGGTTATTTTTATCGAAATCTGAGCAGCTGATAAATAATTAGATTACAAATGGATATTGCTTTAGAAATCTTGTGGATGTATTACATTTTTGCAAAATGCTATTATGACCGAACGATAGTTACGTTTGGATAACAACCCTGAACAATAAATGGTCATCGTTCTGATGTGACCCCACTAGCCAACCGCGCTTCTGTCAAAGACGAATTTCATGCCACTCATCCAGTGTTTGGCAGCACCCTCTCAGAATACAATGAAACTTTGTGGGTGTGTAGACTATGTCTTTTCAAGCAACTTTGCATACTTTGTTTTTTCAAAATGTATCAAGACTGCCATTTGAAAAGGGCTTAAGTTTTGTGATCGTTAAATCAACATAACTCACAAAGGACAAGACAAGACAAAAACAAATATTTTAAAATTTAAAGCCATTTTGCAAAAAACGGCTATCTTAGAATTCAACGAAATTTTTTTTAATAAAGGCAATATAATTGTCTAAAAGATGGCTGTACATTGCTAGATGAGCACTTTTAAGGAAAAAAAAGTTTTTCTTACAAAAATATTTTCATGTCCTATTTTTACCGTGTATCGCGCCGACTCGTCATATAATTTGGTCCTGAAACCTCACAGAAGGCAATTAAATTTAATAATAATAACAATTTGAATTGTTTAAGGGTCTTTGAATGTTTCAAAAATCTAAGGCTACCATTTGGAAATGGCTTATTGTTTAATTATTATTTCTTTTAAACTTAAGTAATTCCTTGTGTATTATTCGTTGCAATTCCTTTTTAATGGTGTCGGCTCGCAAGGCCCACAACCAACCCCACTATCTCGCAGAAGAACCATCGTGATGCTGCTGTTTAATAGTCCCAAGCACCACCAGGACTTTCGGCTTTTGTATTCAGAGTCCTGGACGCACTAACAAGACGGTGACTCAGCCGCTCCTAACATGGACAACAGACGCTGTTTTGAGCCGCCCCTAACATGGAGAACAGACGCTCAAATGGGTGAAGGCTTGGACTTTTACCCTTATTTTTAAAAGCGGGGTGGCTTACTTTTGTCAGGGCTGCTTTCGGATATTTGTGGGTTGTTGGAAGAAACTCAGCAGAGTCCAACAACTGCTCAGTCCCCCCACATCCTAAACAGTCCCTGCCGCTCGTCCGGGGCTACCTATTCGTGTATTCAGTAGCTGTCCATCATATCTGATGGAACCCCACCATCCGTGACCCGTGGACCCGCCGGATTGCTTGCAGCTCAGCCCCGTAGAGTCTTCACCTACTCTACGGTCATCCCGGAAACTTTAGTAATAATACAATTAAATCAGGTGGTTGATCCTGTTTATCACCAAAACTTTGAAGTATATTACAAGATGGACTGGAATAAATTGGAAAATAAAAGCATTATCATAATATCTGATGTATTGACCCATGAGTCAATAGCAGTTCAGTTGTTTGAATCAAAATTGCTAGATTTCATTAAACAAAATTCAATATATTGTTCAAAAATTATTTTCATGTCAGATAGTACAGCGGCCCATTATAAAAACAAAAAGAACTTTGCCAGTTTGTGCAATTTCAAGTCCAAGTATGGATTGGAAGCAGACTGGCACTTCGTTGCAACGTCTCATGGGTCTATTTGATGCTATTGTTGGTACTCTCAAGTGAATGGCAAAGAGCATGCCTTGCTCAAGATTATGGAAACACAATCAAAATTCCTTGGGAACTATATGACTAGGCAGTTGAACAGTCAAATAGAAGTATTACAAAACTGAATTTTTGCTTCATATCAGCTGAACAGTATGCAAAAATGTCAGAAGAACTTGAGGAGTTATATTGCCATGTCAAGGCAACTGCATTGAACCAGTTTAAGAAAATCAAATTAAAGCTAAAAGGTTTTCTGATTCAAATTATAATCCAATAATTAGAATTTTGTATTTTGATAAGACATCAATATCCATTGAAAAACGATTCAAATATGACGTCCGCTATTTTTTTAGATTTATACGCCCCCTTTATCACAATTTTTTCCATACCTTTTACACGTACTGTAACAAATCTTGACCTTCCTTCCATTCAGTTTCATTAGATTCTGAGAGGGTGCTGCCAATCTCGAAGACGAGCTATCGTGAAATTCGTCCAAAGTAAAATATTGGTAACTTATTAATAAATCACATGATTTAATCCCAAAACGATGATTGTTAATCTATTTCTATACATTTCACAGAAAATTTGAGATCTATGCATCAACACAAAATGCAACCCGAAACAATCGATGTTACTCTGTTTTACAATACTGAAGCTTGGAAAATGTTCAAAAACTTATTAAAGATAGTTTAACTTCTTCTTCAAAGGGCGCAGTCTATCTGAGCGTCTGTTCTCCATGTTAGGGGCGGCTCAAAACAGCGTCTGTTCTCCATGTTAGGAGCGGCTGATCATCGTCCTCGTGCCAGCGTGGGGCTCTAAACAGTGCTGTGCACCATGGTCCTCCGGCGAGACAGGGGGTTGGGGAAGGCCCAACAAGTCGCCCTTAAAAAATCAATGTTACGAATAATACAGAAGTTAATACGGACCGGAACAATCGGTAAAGACCTAGGCGACGAATTAAGGACTACGATTGGAAACTCGGAGCATGGACCCATCTACAAGACATTAATTAGACCGGTAGTTCTCTACCCCCCACCCGCCCCCCCCCCCTAAGGGCAAAACCCAGCGGAGGGGAAGACGGAACGAGGAAGGGGGGAGGGGGCAACGAACCCCACAACTCCCCCGGGGCGGGCCAACCCCCCCCCCACACACCCCAAAAAACCGCCACCTACCACGGGCCGGGCATGTCGTAAGAATGTCGGACGACAGCCCTGTGAAAATGGTTCTCGAAAACGAACCGACAGGTACAAGAAGAAGAGGCGCGCAACGAGCAAGGTGGATCGATCAAGTAGAAGGCGACCTGCAGACCCTCCGCAGACAGCGCGGCTGGCGAGGAACAGCCATGGACCGATTACAATGGAAACAACTTCTGTGTACAGCAGAGGCCACACCGGCCTTAGTCTGATTGGTAAGGTAAGGTAACTTCTTCTTTGGCATTTCAAGCTTATTGTTTTCACAATTAGCTTATTGCTTGCTCTCAACTTAGTGTTCTAAATGCACTTCCGCAGTTATTGATTAAGAGCTTTTGATGCCAAGTACCATTTTTGCATTTGTATGATTGTGTGGCAAGTACAATCATACGCTACAATCATACCCAGGGAGTCAAGAAATTTTCCTCAACGAAAAATTCCTAGACCAGACCGGGAATCGAACCCAGCCACCTCCAGCATAGTGTTGCTTTGAAGCTGCGCCTTTTACCGACTTAGCTAAGGATGGACCCCAATAGATAGTTTAAGGGAAACGGATATTTTCAAAATTGCATCAGTTTAATTACCGAGCCACACAAAAGTCCTTTTAAGTTAGTAATTGGCCGAAACTAATAACTGCGATTTGATTCGAAATATTATCTATTCAGTGGTAAAAATTTCACCATGATTCATTCATCCATTTTCAAAGTCATTAGAGATGGAACGCGAAAGACGTGAGAGAAACCTGCATACTCACGTTGAAAACCCAACATGGTCAGGAGGAATGATCGCAAAGTCCAAGTAACATTGCCAAAACCATCCAGCCTTATTAAGTTTAATTTAAGTTTTATGAAAGCCACTAGAAATTAATTTGGTTTTATTACAGCACAAAGAGGTGCCAATAGGTTTCATATTTTAATCAGGTTCATGAGAACCTACACAGATTGTTAATAACGATCTTAAAACCTTGTTTTCTTAAATTCCTTTTACTCCCATAAAAGGTTTTAGTTTGACTTTATGAACTCGTAAAATGCTGTTTTGAAATTCCGTTTTGGGACTCATTCATATTATCTTATTATGGTCAGCAGAAAAAGCGTTTTAAAACCATTTTTAAACCACCATCTCCAATAAATGCTTCAAACGGTAAATTGGTTTTATTGTGGCTTTTGCGAAGATAAATTGGCTTTTTGGCAAAACTGTGATTTTTTCCAATCGCCATATTGAAATAAAACAAATAAACGAAATGTACAAAAATAAATGCACCCAATTTCACATGTATGCAAATGATATGTAGATCGGAGACCAATTTCGGAATTCTTTTAGATAAGTTTATTGAATTACATCAATTTTCAGGAAATTCATGATTACTTTATCGAATGTATTTGTTTTGATTTTGTTTTTGTTGTTGCAAGCTCGCATAATTTCCCAGGCGCATTAATTTTCGGTTCTTATCGTGCCAATATTCACCATAAAATTAAATGCGAATATGATTTCAAGCATAATAAGCTGTAAAAAACTCAATTTGTTTTGGATATTTTGCTATCAAATAAAATTTCTCGAACACTAAAACTTTTTTCTCAGATATTATTTACTGCTAAATGAATCAGTAAAGCGGAGAATCAAACAAAGCAGAATAACAAAAACCAACCACGATATCACAGTGAAGTTTGACAGCTGTGGCCATTTTGCCGTATTCTGGTTTTCATGGCAGCCAATAGGTTTTATGAAGGTTCTCAAGTGGTCAAAACATCTTTCACTAGAACATTTTCAAAATCTTTATGGTCTTATAAAAAATTTTATTAATTTGTTTTCACAACCGTCTATAGAGCGGGCCACTTTGTACAAGTTTCGGCTTTAAAGAAGCATAGAGGAGGTGTTGGTATACAAAACAGTTTTGAATTTAGTTCTATCAACAAAGCCGGAAGGAGTGCTATACGGCTGGAATAAAACTAAAATTGTTGCTTGGGTAGATTATCAAATTTCCAAAACCGACTATAATAACGTTATTAAACGTTTCCGGGAAGCATTAACGTTGGATCAAGCAAAACAAAATAAGCGTAGATGTGAAACATATGGACTGAAAACTACGAGCGAAGATAATCAGGGCAGTCCAAAAGAAATCCTGGAATCCCCGGGCGTGATTTGGCGAAAAAGATCACTACGTCGCACAGCACAGTTCGGCGAATCTGTAGGCGAGAAAGATTTCGGTCGTACCATGTCAACAAACATCCCAACAGGACGCTGAAACAAAACCTGTGCAAGAAAGTTGTACGAGCAACCGCACCGGGTAAATTCAAACATATCTTTGCATATAAATTTGCTCCGCAAATTGATAATTCGACGAGGTATCTTGGAAAAGGTTTTAGAAAAAAATAAAAAAAGGTTTTCATCACTGAAGCGACTATGAATGGACAAGTTTACAAAGAGTTTACAAAGAGGAGTGTCTTCAGAAACGATTTTTGCCATTCATTCAATAAATCTTCACGCAGGTCCCGTGAAGTGCTGACCCTACTCAGTAAGCTGCCATTACAGCCATTCAGTCATAGAATGGTATAAGCGTAATAATGTCGATTTTATTGAGAAAAGTATCAATCCACCCAATCCCGATTTTCGTCCCATCAAAAAATTTTGGGTAGTTATCAAGAGTAAGGACTGCATCGTTATTTATGAGTACACCTTTGAGGTTCTGTATGCAAAAGACTATGACTTATTTTGACAGCTGTTTAGTGTCAATGTGTTACTTGCCTTGTAAACAAACGAAAACCTTCATTAAAAGTTAAAGTTTTACTTCAGGCGGAACAATGCGAGGTCTTACGGAAGAAAAGCGAAAATCGATTGTGACCAAGTACTGCACTAAAAAGGGATTGTCGCTAAGAAATTAGCAAAAGAAGAAGGTGTTAGTGTCTGTGCGGTCCAAAATGCGATCAACCAGTTTGTTATACATAACACATTGAAGGACTTACCCGGCCGTGGTAGAAAAACAGGTGCGTCAAACTCAAATTTGGACAAACAAATTTGCAAAGTTTTTGAAGGAAAAAAGGAGGTATCCATCAGAGATTGCGCAAAAAAGTGTGGAACGTCGATTGGAATGGTCCGAAACGCAGCCAAATTCAGGCGGATTCCGTGATATCTCGGGCTTGAATGCTGTACGACGACGTTTTGAGCAAAAATGACATGTTCATTATCATGGATGACGAGACGTACGTCAAATTGGACTACAGGGAACTTCCAGGGGCACAGTTTTACACCGTGAAGCGTGGAACGCATGTCCCAAAAATTCGGAGAAATCGATTTTTTGCGAAAAATTTGGAAAAGAAAAGGTGTTGGTTTGTCCGCAAATAAGGCCCATTGAGAAATTTTGGGCTTTGATGAAAGAAAAACTGCGGAAAAGGGCTGATGTCATCTGCTCCATCATCAAATTCAAAAAGGCTGGACAAACGTAAACAAAACCATCGACGGAACGGTTGTGCAAAACCTCATAAGGAACATCAAGAAGAAGGTGCGAGAGCTGGCCAGATCTACGAAAAATTAAATGAATACTGATGTAATGGGCTTTTTTGATGGTCAATAAACAATGTCAATGAGTTGCAAAATAAATAAAACATATTTAAATACAAAAGTTTTTTTTGTGTACACATAATTAACGATACAGTCCTCAAATTAAATAAATGTAGCAAAACAATCAAACCACCGTCTGATTTGTAGAAATGTAGAAAAAATATGGCAGATAAGGTGGATAGTAGTACTATGCAAGAGATTGAGGGTAGAAATCAGCAAAAAGTTTGAAAATTCATCCGGATAGCTGATGAATAATTTGTGTTGTATTTTTTCCTTAAAGCTGAATACAAAACCAAAAAATGATACGCTTATTTTTTTGTACGTTATTCCCTCTCGGAGAAATTACCCATTTTGTGTGGCCAGATTCTTAATTCTAAACAGACGTTACAACCTATGCTATTATTATCCCCAGTAAAATTGAGAAACATGAATGTTGATAAAAAAAACAGACCTTTTCAAATGATACAGTTTGTAGTGAAAATGGGTAGCATATATGCTACACCTTACCAAAATGTTTCCCAACCTAAAGACAGCTTGATACATTTGTGATCTCAGCGTTGATCACAGTCCAACCAAACGTATGGTACTAAAATTTGGTTTGCTCTATACAACGAAAAATGTCGCCTAATTCATGTATTGATTTCCCGGCCAAAAGAATCTGTAGGCTGAATTATAGAATAAGAAGAGATGTTGTTTTTTTTTTCATAGCAAAATCTCAGCAGAATTGTTTGCCCTTTTCTTCATGCCAGACATAGCAATGTTGTGGTAGTCTTCAGGAATGTTTTAGAGTTAAAATTCCTTGCAAACTCACACAGCATTTCTAAACGACATCATGGCAAAGAACTTGGAAAATGAGAACAAAATAGCTTTTCTTCTATAAACTTGTATATACTATGAACAGTCAGTGCAGTGACAGTTCCGAATCGAATGGAGACAGTCGTCAGGATCTGATTTGAAATCAATTGAACCGAATCGGTATTTTGAACCACCCTAATAGCCATATTTTCTAGGCCATAAAGTGCCATAACGTTGCAGGAAAAATACGATGTAATATAATTAACATTTAATGTGTCAACTTCTAATTGCAATAGAAACCAATCAAATAAATCGCAGAGATTTGCTATCAGATGAGCAAGAATTAATTATACAGAGATAAGTTAGACTTGGTAGAGTTCAGTGTAGTGTTGTGAAGTGCAGTAAAAAGCTTTATGTTCACGGTATTATCAAGTTGGATGAAATTCCAGTTTGGCCTAAGAATTCTTTTGGGTTGAAAACGTTTTCAATTCGTTTTCGAAAACTTTTACATCAAACAAGGGTATTGTATTAAAGAACGTCTCTAAATGATAACTGTGGAAATACCTCTAGAACCAATTAATCGACCTGCAAAGAAATCTCAGAGACAGTATAAAACAGTGAACAAATTAATCACTCAGAGCACTTGAATCATTACATGCATGATGCACAAAAATCACAACATACTCAGAATATTATTTGACACATTCATAAAAATCGTCAATCGCGTGTTAACTGTGCTGAATTAGCCTACATTGTCTTTAATGTGGCACAATTTCAATATTATACCTTAATCGCCAAGCTAACCTAACTAAACATTGTTTGCACTTTTTAATGGCTGTTTCTCCATTCACTCTCAATCCGTGAGTTTCAGGGTTTACAAGTATCAGTGATGTCATACTCTGGTCAATAGTGCATTGCAATTAGATTTAAATGTGAAAAAAAATAGAGGTGAGTTATATCAGGTATATAACCGCAAGGATCACGTAGGACCGCGTTGGCGCATAGTAAGAATGGTATCATCCTTTTTTACATATCATAACACATATAGTTGGTTAACATTAAAATGTCTCCATTATTTTGCTTGACTCGTCCCTTCTTATGACATTCGGTTCAGCTCTATGAAAAAAATTCAGTTCGGGATTGATGAAAAATATCTGCCGAATTCACCACTCTCGACTGAATGCCTAAAACAATCCAAAATATACTAGTTTTGATAATATGCAAAGGTTGTTCAGGATAAATTACGAACATTTCACTCAAACACTAACTCTTTTGTTGCAAAATTAAATTGGTAGTCCTGAAATGGATGATGGTTATGATACGCCTAAGAAATTAATTTAGAAATGACACCATAATGTGCTGTATTTAATCCGGATAGTCGGGTATGTATCCCTTGACTCAGCCTAATATGCAACAATCGATTACATTTTTTACTATAACTCGTAAAGTATTTGAGCTGGAAGCGATATTTAACTAGTTATACGCTTGCTTAGATATGTTCAATATGCCATTTGGTAGTATGTATCACGAAAAGTTACACAACACATATTATAAAGTCAGAAACTTTCGAGGGATATGGATGTAATGTCGGTCTATAAGCGCCAAATTGGGTCTATTCATGGATGCAAGTTCGTCCGATTCGACAAATTTGTTATAAAATGTTGTTTTCGCACGATTTTTTTTTTCTGATTTTCTGATTCAATGCGTTTCCAGCTGTATTCGCTCTACCCAACAAACAATTTCATAAATAAAACTATACTAAAACTGCTAAGAAACACTTAAGTGATTTTCACATATGATTTAGCGACCATTTGATAATCAAAACATTATGATTCACTCTAAGGAGTGTATCGAAAATAAGCTATCCACAAACTTTCTTTCAAATTTTGTTGAAAACCGATATTTTATTCATACAAAAAATTGATCCTTTATTGTACCAGGTTAAACTTGAACATAATGAAGACCGGATGAAATTTAAGTTATTCCTTCACGAATTTTCGAACTTTGGATCGAATGCTCTTCATCAAGTTCCGGACAAGTGTTGCATCGCATTTTTTGGACGCTTTAGCCCAAATTTTTTTGAACTCCTGCATGTTCCAGCTCCAGCTGCCTTACCAGTCTTCTTGAAGACCCTCTTCACGATTGCCCAGTAACGTTCGATGGGTCGAAGTTGAGGGCAATTTGGTGGATTGATGTTTTTCTCAACGAAATCTATACCCTTTTCCGCAAGCCAATTGAGAGTGGTTTTGGCATAGTGAGCCGACGCTAAATCCAGCCACAACAGTGGAGGTGTACTATGCTTCTTATATAAAGGCAACAATCTCTTCTGGAGACACTCAGATCGATAGATTTCCGCATTTATAGTTCCGGTAGTGTAAAAAATGGTTGACTTCAAACCACAGGAACATATTGCTTGCCATACCAGTACCTTTCAACCGAATTTCTCCACTTGAATCGACCTGTCCGCATCGCTCACATCCTCCCCAACGACGGCAGTAAAGTATTGTGGACCTGGAAGGGTTTTTGAGTCCTACTTTACATAGGTCTCATCGTCCATCAAAACGCATGCATCCGGACGCTGCAAAAGACGCGAATACAATTTCCGGGCCCTTGTTGCTGCTCGCTTCTTCTGTTCTGCACTTTGTTTCGAGATTTTCTGCTTCTTGTAGGTCTTCAGGTGGTTTCGCCTCTTGGTACGCTGGATCATTCCGACACTCGTTCCTGCTTTTTTGGCCAAAATCACGTATTGACATTGATTTGTTCTTCATGATTAGAGATACCACTTTCTGCTCCAGTTTCGGGTTGGAAGAACCGGGTTTTCTGCCTCTTCCTGGTAGCTCATCCAAAGAATAGTGTTCCCAAAACTTATTAATGATGGTTTTAACACTCGCATGATGAATTCCAAACCACTTCGCCAATTTTCGCATAGTAATACCCTTCTCACTTAGCCATGTGTCCAGAACCTTAATTTTCACTTCCTTTTCAATACGCGACATTTTGAAACCGCAGAATTTGAACCGCACAAACAAGTAAACAAAAGAAAGCTGACAGTCAAACGCACAGCATGCAGTGTTCAAAGCATAAAAAACCCCGTACAACGCAAATGTATGTGGATAGCTTATATTCGATACACTCCTTGCACAGATTTTGTACCTTTAGTTTGTGTTAAGATGACCCAAATGGAAAACTTTCAATCGAAGCTATAGGTTCAATTTCTGCAAATTAAGATCATTCGAAGATCGTGTAGATAATCTGTTCAGCTTAACCAGTAAAGTCATATTGTCTAAAAAGTTGAGGAAATCGAAAATTTCGCGGAAGTGAGCAACTATTAATTGATTAATAATGTCTCAGCTGCTTTGAAATAAATCGGTCATCCTAATAGGAATATAATTTTGTTGATTATCGGCGAATTAATGACATTTTTGGTACATAGGCCGAATGAAGGAGCTAGGCTGACAACACATCCCGTTATCCTAGTTTATTAAACTCCTCGTCCCTGTGAATGGCCGACGGCAATATAGTTGGAATGATTCTATTAATCTAGTTGCCAGAAACATCGTTTTGCGCTGGGAGGTGCCCGGCTCCGGTAAGGCTTCGAAAGCGGATGGCGCCCGCGCCGATTATCGATTTTTACGACCCATTTCCACGGCAATAGGTCGAGCGGGGAAACTTTAAAAACTTTGCAGCGCTTCCTTCTGGTTTGTAGATGATGAAGATAATGAATCATAAGATTAATTTTCGACCTGGCCCGTCGTCCAAATACCAACAACGATGGATTTTTCCCCGTAGACAGAAGTAGAGTTCTCCAATACGCCATAAGTACCTTCTGCAGCTTGACATGGATCATGAAACGTGGACACTTCAATGCTTTGATTGTGTTCTTAAACAAAGTGGTCGGCTTTGCCATTCGTGGCGAGATGATTTGAAAGCTGTCAGATGTATACTGAGTGATTTGATCGGTTACCAACACCGACGGCCGTACAAATGTGGCCAAATACTCCCTCATTTTCTCGATGGTTGTCTCCGTAGTAATATATGGAATAACCTGGACATTCGGCAATACCAGCTCGTAAGCGATTTCATACGAGAAAACCCAAAATGACCACCATGAAGTTACGGAATGGTATAAATATATACCCGTATTCTTCGCAACAAGCATGCATCCTGCATACTGAAATTGCTTTGATCGACGCCCAATCTGAAGCGACATTCACCCAGTCTTCCTGTTCTTAGTCCTTGAACAGCTCCTTGACATTTCTATCCTTGCTTGTCTCCTGCAAAACGTCGACTTCCTTATCCTGGCATCGGTTCGGTCGGTAACCGGTAGGCGTGACAGTATTTCCATTATATTTTGACTTTCAAAATGAAATGATTTTGAGGAACACAGCATAATGTTGCATGCGCAGCGCAAAAAGTGTTGGTAGTCCTTTGCTTGGCGAAAAAAAACTAAACATCAGGCTTATTGTCAGTTACGAAGACGAACTTCCACCCAAAGAGGTATTGATAGAATTTTTTGACGGCGAAAATAATCGCATATACAGTACTGGAAAAAATAAAGTGCTCACCAAAACGAATAATCTTGAAGAGTGACACCCTTTACACATTCAGAGAAAACCTTGAGCTGTATTCGACATAATTCATCTTATTCTTCCGTTTTATCGTTTCGTGCAAAGAAAATAATAAAAATCTAGGACTGGAAATTTATATCTTAATTTTTATTGAACCTTTTCTGTTATCGACTGGAAAAAATAAAGTGCTCACAAGAGAAATTGTAAAGAAAACACAGTATATAAAGCTTTTAGTACTTAGTATGTCCACCTTTTGCCTGGATCACTGCTTGTAGACGTCGTGGTATGCTTTCGACGAGGTTGTGCAGATATGTTTCATCGATGTTCTGCCACGCTTCATTTAAAGCTTTGAAAAGCTTGGTTTTGTTCGTCACTTCGCCTTTATCCACCTGTCTATCCAAAATCGACCACAAATTTTCAATCGGGTTGAGGTCAGGTGATTGTGGTGGCCATTCCAACAGTTTAATGCGATTTGCTTTGAAGAATGCAGTTGACTTTCGTGCTGTGTGCTTTGGGTCATTGTCCTGCTGGAAAATGAAGCTTTCCTCAAGCCCCATTTTAAGAAGCGATTCCTCCAGATTTTCATTGATTATATCAATGTAACGATCAGCAGTCATGACACCTTCGATTTCTACGAGATTTCCAACGCTGGACCACGAGAAGCACCCCCAAACCATAATACTTCCGTCACCATGTTTTACAGTTTTCTGCACGTTCTGATCCAATAAGCGTTCTCCCGACTTTATCCAAACACGAGGGCGCTGTTTCTTGCCAAACAGTTCAAATTTGCTCTCATCAGACCATACCACTCGTTTCCAGAATTCTACGGGCTGTTCCGCATACTTTTGAGCAAATTTCAATCGTTTGATTCTATTCACTTTTCTGATTAGAGGGCCTCGACTTGCATACTTGCTCTTCAATCCAGCTTCTTGCAGCCTGTAGCGAATAATTCTTTCGGATACCTTCAGATTCAAGTTCTCACGTATAGCACGGCTGATGAGCATCTTCTTGCTTCTCGTACGATTCTCGAATCTTCGCGTGGTGACGTAAGCCGATTTCTCCCACGACCTGATTTGTCTGCCACACTTCCACATTGTTCGAATTTTTTCCATACCTTCCTTACACCAGAGTAGCTTAAAGCATACTTAGCAGCAATCTTCCGGAACGATTCATGGTTCTGGTGGTCTCGAACGATGAGTTTACGGATTTTTAGGGGGATTTGCTTACTTTCCATCTTAAAACACGAATAACGAACAAGTAAAACGGGGAAAAATTGTTCTTGAATATACCGCGCATAAACAACAATAAGAGGATATGTCAATATCAGCGACTGGTAACGAACAAAACACCGTAAAATATTATAAGGTAAAAGTGAGCACTTTTTTTCTTCCAGTTCAAAAACAACTTAATTTAAGTAAAAAAAGTTTTTTTTTATTTCAAGAGAATAGCAATTTTTTTTTTCTACAAAAACTGAAAGATAACGCAAATTAAGTCAACTTTGCAGAAGAAAGCTAAATAATATAATCAAATTTGATGAAGTTATGAAGCAATGATATAATTATTTCCGGGTGAGCACTTTATTTCTTCCAGTACTGTAACTCCTTATGTACCTGGCTGTAGTCTTGTTGAGTGGAATTCAGTGCCTATGATGCATACTGAATCGGTCGCTTACGGCCACCTGGGTAAATGAGACTCAACACCGCTCCGACCTCATACGGCGCTGCCTCACTAACTTGAACAATGTTACGAAACCACAGGGCATTCTTGCATGAAAGCTGGGTGAGTTCCGTATCACTCATATCTGTCAACACAGATGTCGAGGAGAGCTGATGACGTGCATGTCAAACGGACAAGGAGAGGGAAAACACTTAAAATACAGGGAAACGTGAGGATTAAATTTGTTTCTAAATAATTCTACTTAAATTAGTTAAATAATATTCAAAGTATTGGATTAAAATCTACTTGAAGTTAAATAAAGAGATAAGAGAAAAGTAGTGAGTAAAGTTAGTATTGAATTCAGTTAACTAATGTAATTATTGGAAAAATGAAGCATTTCACACAGCAATTGAGTTTTCCTTATTTATACACCAATACCAAAAACCCGACGACAGCGAATATGAAGAGGTCTTTCAATATAATTTGGCAAACTTTGACAGTATTAGGCATAGGTTAAGTATTATTAATTGGCAAACGATTTTTAGAAACCAGGAAAATGTCGAATCTTCTGTTGATGCATTTTACAAATTGTTATTCGAAGTTATTGTTAAGCATGTACCATTGAAAAAAATAAGGATACAAAGTTATTCAAAAAACCCAGTTTGGTATAATGAACAAATAAAAGAAATTAAAAAACCGCAAGCAAAAAGCACATAAAGTATACAAAAGAAATAGTAGCACCGAGAATCTGGTAAATTATTTGAAATTTGCGACCAGTTAAATCAAGCCATTAATATTGCATTTGATGAGTACAACTCAAAAACCGAGTTAGAGATAAAATCAAATCCAAAAAAATTCTTTAACTATTTAAAAATTAAATTGAAATCTGGCAATTTTCCATCCAAAATGTACCTAGATGAAAATGTGGGGTCTACCTCGCCAGAAATTTGCAATCTATTTGCAACTTTCTTCCAAAATATATATACAACAATTTCTGAAGCAGATCGTGATCGCAAATATTTCGGTTTCTTTCCAGAATTTAGTAGAGATATTAGTGTAAACAATATAAATGTGCATGACATAAGGGAAGCATTGAAAAAATTAGATGTCTCCAAAGAAAGTGGGCCCGATGGGAATCCTCCCATTTTTCTGAAAAACTTAGCTTCGGAGCATACCCAATATGTTGATCGAATTCGGTATTCTTCCAACTCGTGAAAAAGTTCTTATCTAGTTCCTATTTATAAATGTGGCAAAACATCTGACAGCGAATTTATCGCGGTATTGCTATTATCTCTTGCATTCCAAAACTTTTTGAAAGACCATTAATGCAAAACTGTTTTGTCAAATTAAAAATAGAATCTCTACCTTGCAACATTGATTCTTCAAAGGACGCTCAGCTAACACAAATTTACTGGAATTTGTCAACTATTCGCTGGTTGCAATGAACAATGGAAACCACGTTGAAGCTCTCTAAAGAATGTGCACACCAAAAATTAGTCAACGGGAAATTAGTGGTATTAAATGGAAAACATGAGAAAATCAAAAGTAAATCATTTATTTAAGACTTCATAAAAATACAAATATAAAACATATACAGTTAAGTCAATTTGACCTGTTATATCCAAATGCCCGCACCTTTCGTTTGACACCTTCCATCAGTTTTTGCACAGTGTCATCCGTCACCAATTTTGCAGCTTCTGCATACGAGGTATTTTTTTGGGAACTTCGACAATTTGTTTTGCTTAAAACGATCAGCAACATTTCCTCTTTGCAACGAGGTATAAAACTGTAGTCCCGGTATCTGCTTAAAGTCAGCTTTTCAATATGTTTCGTCGTCCAATATTATGCAGTCGTATTCCTTCAGCATAGTGTCATATAATTTTCTCGATCGAGATTTTGCGCTCTTGTTCTGGCTGTCGTTACGATTTGGAGCAACACCTACTTTGAATGATTTCAAGCCTGCACTTTTCTTCACTTTCTGGACGAACGATGGAGACATTTTCACTTTTTTCGCCACATCACGAACGGAGATATTCGGTTTCTTCTTAAATTCACTTTAACTTTTAATCACTTTCTTCCTCTCCGCGACGAAACGAGAATCATGGTTACCTCCGGAAGTTAAGCGCTGCTGAAAGTTTTTTAGCACTTTAGTAACCGTCGATTTTGCGATTTGGCAATATTTTGTGACTTGGCAATATCGCCGTGCGACATATCTGGATTTTCCACTCTTTTGTGCAAAATTGCTTCGCGCACGCGTTCTTGATTCGACGCCATTTTACTGAATAAAGGTTACTGTAGCCAAACGACGTCTTCATCATAGCACACATACATTAATATTCATTTAGTAGTGATCGGATTAGCAAAGCGTACACGGAGAAGACTGTATTAGGGCATTTCCGACGACTACTTTTTGGTGTGCACATTCTTTATACAGACTTCAGCAAGGCATTTGATCGCATTGATATACCCATGCTTCTATTCAAACTGCAAAAAATGGGTATTGAGCTAAATTTTCCTAAATGGCTCGAGTCTTATCTTATTGATCGACAACAAATAGTCAGATTTAAAGGCAAGACTTCAAATCCTATTCGAGTTACTTCAGGAGTTCCTCAAGGCTCCCATCTTGGCCCTTTTTTGTTTATACTATTTGTAAACGATATTTCGCCCATTTTAAAAAACGTAAAAAATCTTATTTATGCCGACGATTTAAGGATATTTTTAGAAATAAAAAACAAAGAAGATATAAGACTATTAAAAAATGACGTACTCTTATTTTATAATTGGTGCAAAAAAAAGCCCTTTGCAGCTTAACGTCCAAAAATGTAAATCAATATCATTTAGTAGAAAGCGGAATACACAAGACTGTACAATTTCTCTAGGAAATCAGGCAGTTGAAAAGTGCGGAAAAAAGCATAGCATAGCATTTTCCGACCATACACAATCCTGGGTTGGCTGTTGTAAAAACGATGGAAGCGCCAGAAGAGCTGCCTTGGGTGTGACAGGCTCTTCATCCATCAATCTCTTTACACAACACCTGGCCAGGTCCTTATGATCAGCAAGGGATGGGAGGGAAGTGTTGATTAGATGTCTACTTAAGAAGATGCTGAGAACTCATGCTACCTTCATAGACATCTGGAGTTGGAAGTTGGATGGGATTGTGCGGGAGGCTTTCCTTGGCGAGAAAGCATATGTATATTTATATGTATATTGGTCGTTGGGAGTGACGAAGCTAAGAAAGTTAATGCACTCCTTTGTTGTCCTCACAGGCGTTTCTCACTTGTATCCAAGCTCCAAATCCAAGGGTGTAGCGCCTTTTCTTGCGTGAGAGCTTGACTGTCGGTTGGGACATGAGCACTAACTCTTGCCCTAGCCTTTTATGGCTTATGGTTATAGCGCCATTACTCGCTTTCTGAAAAGAGAAGAAGGACGCGCCGACACAGAGTCATACGCTCATACACATACACACATATAGGCACACACTCTATCACACGCATATGCACACTCACGCACACACACATATTCACATATTCGTGGTTTGTAAATAGCTTTAGGTCGAACCAAACGGTCAAAAAATGTATGTACTATTAAAGGAATTTCCCCCGCTGAACAACAAACGTTACGGGAGCTAAAACTCTACTGATACCACAAATATAAAAAGTAAAAAGTACTTAGCTGAATTCCATTTAATTACGTTATGTTCGAGGGTCCAAGAAGTGCACACAAACTAGTTCGGCCAGCGCAAGAATCAAAAGTTTTCAACCTTCTACCAAAGTTTCCGCAAACAACACAGTGAACTATTCTTGCGTAATGGACCGTTTGTACGATTCAGATAAGAACACAATATCTATGAACGCGGGAGTTGGATTTTACAGGAAAAATATATCGATCAACCCAGGCTGGGCATTCCCACCGGCCACGGTATCACTCGCGATCGACACAAAGCACGCCGGGGTTTCTACGACTTTCGGAGGATTGGTCGGTGTTGACGGAGAAGAATGCGGATCGCGAGTTATTTCCCGTACTTTCCACCAAAGGGTTTCTGAACAGTGATGCTCATGTCTTTTTCGTCTTCAACCAAACGGATTCCGGAAGCTGACTTGTGATCGTCTTCATTTCCTTACTTTGAAATTGTTTGAGAAACTCGAGTGAAATAATGACAGCTACAAAAACACGCCCGCACGCCAATTCGAAGCCGCTGTCATACGACAACTGTGCATCACCGATGGTCAGTGGTATTATTCCGGTTGGTGCTAGTAATGCATCAGTGTCTTACAGTGGTACAGTGTTGCAGTTCGTTGCAGGTCCATTGTTAGCTGTTAGTAAAGCAACGTTGCTTTCCGCCAATACTCTTGCTTTTAGTAACACGCCTCTAGCACATTCTGGGGTCCCAATAAACACTGGCAACAATCTTGCAACAGTAGCATTGGTGTTGCCATCGATAATGACAAACAGCAGTCCATTTGATTGGTATTCGGGATTAGATAGTGGTATTTCTAATTCCATGGGTACTAGTGCAACTCCGTTAGTTCCCAATCATACATCGGCATCGCATAATCCTTTCACAACGGGGGTAGTTAAAGGCATACGGAGTACTACTGAATCAAGCATAATGAATCCTATTTCGTCAACAACAGTCAGAAGCGCTCTGGCAGAAGGTACCCTTCCATCGTGGACTAACCGGAATCCCATCTCTTCTTCTACACAATCGGAATTAATGAGCGTCACTAACGGTGGTGCTCTACCAGCCATCGATTCTACGATATCATCGTGGACTAACCGGAACCCAATCTCATCGTTTACGCAAGCTGAGTCAATGTTCGCTGTTACCGGTGGTGGTCCACCAAATATCTACTCTTCGATACCGTCTGCGTGCATCGTTCCATCGTACCTGTGCGATTCACCGAGAACAGTGGCATCAAGCAACAATCACCAACCGATCATTCAGGGATCTGGCACCTATTTGGCAATCGATGTTGGAACCTTAGCGCGGCCACCAGGTATATCCAGATATTTCCGTAAACCTGCAGAACCCCCCGATATTCTGCTGCCGTATCGATGCTTGTCCCATCAGGAGAACAACTGGCTGAGAGGCAAGTAATGCCGAGGGACCTTCCAAACTTCTTGGGAGATCCTTCAGGAGTGGCCACTTTTCCACAGTCGTTCTGCAACTCTACGGAGGCATGCGGCTATACTGATACGGAGAACCTGGCGAGATTGCAGCGATGTTTGAAGGGGAATGCCTTGGAAGCAGTCAGAAGCAGATTGTTGATGCCACAGTCAGTGCTTTTCGTAATATATACGTTGCGAAGATTATATGGAAAGCCTGAAATTCTTCTTTACTCTCTGCTTCAAAAACTACGCACTGTTCCGTCTCCGAAGACAGACAATCTTCCATCGTTGATCACCTTTGGACTCGCTGTGCAGAATGCAGTGGACCATATGACTATCGCAAATCTGAACGACCATCTGTGGAAACCGACACTGCTTCATGAACTGGTGGAAAAACTTCCTTCTCAGCTCAAAATGTAGTGGTCGTGCTATGAGAGAAGTTATAAAAATGTCAACCTGGTGACATTCGGCGCTTTCATGTCTGAATTGGTCGTGATGGCCTCGGATGTCACGCTTCCTTTAAATCCTTTGGACGTACAGTCTACCAACAAATCTGGGCGAGAAAATCAGAAGCTTTACGTACACTCCGAGGAAAAGCAAGCCCGAAATGCAGAAGTCTACGAGAAGAAGCCGTCATCGGGACCTATGAAGAAAACCTGTACGTATTGTGCCTGTGCAAATCATAAGATCGTGAACTGTGAGCAGTTTAAGGCACTTGACCTGAATGGAAAGTGGAAGGCAATCAAACAAAAGAATGTGTGCAGAAGCTGCTCATACCGCATCAAAAGTTGCCTTGTCGTTCCAATAAGGAGCGCGGCGTGAAAAGATGCAGAGTTCATCATCACAAACTGCTGCATTCAACAAGGAATATTTCGCAGAATAAAGGGGAAACAGTGAATACGTCGCAGTCTACCAATAATTTCGAGGAAGTTGTGCATCAAAATCTCTACTCCTCTTTGTTTTTTATATTCGGTATTTGCCTGTAACTATCCTTGGAATTTGCAGCAAGTCCACCCCTTTGCTTTCTTGGATGATGGGTCGTCGTTTACACTCCTTGAAGCTGGTATTGCAACATACCTAGGGATTTCTGGGCCAACCGACAACTTTTGTTTGAGTTGGACCGGCAACATTTCGAGAGAGGAGAAAGAGTCTCAACGTGTCAGTGTGATCATTTCTGGAGTTAGAGAAAACTTCAAACTCAGCAACGTGCGAACAGTTCTGGAGCTCAGACTACCAAGTCAGACATTGCAGTATGAAGAGTTGAAGCAGATATATCCGCACTTAAAGGGGTTGCCAGTCCGCAATTATATGGAAGCTACACCGAGGATTGTTATCGGACTCGAACATGTCCGACTTCTAACTTCATTGCGAGAACGAAAGAGTAGAGATAACGAACCCGTGGCAACGAAAACACGTCTTGGTTGGTGCATTTTTGGGAAGAATTCTGACAACGGTACCGCGCTGGAAAAGCTGAGCATGCATATTGTTTGTGATCTGGAAAATCGGGAGTTACACGGCTGGATGAAGAAATATTTCGCCTCGGAAGAATCGAGCGTGGCCGTCAAGCCAGATGCCGAAGAAGACAAACGTGCGCGCAAAATAATTGAAACCACTACCCGTGAGAGAAAGGGTCTTTTGAAACGGAGTTGTTATGGAAGTATGACCATTTTTCCTTCCCGGACTGTTACCCTATGGCAGTACGACGAATTGAGGCGTTAGAGAAGCAGTAAAGCAAGGATCAAGTTCTCGAAGCCAAAGTAAAAGAGATGATTTAACAGTATGAACGGACCTCAGCAAGGTTTGGTGCTTGCTAGTGGGCGTAGAACAGACCCCGAAGAAACCCGACAAAATTCGGCAAATATGGGATGCCAAAACACGAGCAGGAGGAGTGTCATTCAACGATATGCTAATGAAGGGACCAGAACTACTGGTTGCATTATTTGCAGTTCTACTGCGGTTCATGCAAAGGAACATGGCGGTAGTTGGTGATAGACTAAAATATATACTGGCACTAATTAATGAAAATTTAGCAATGAAAATTCACTAAATTGCCACAAAATTATTAAACACAGTGCCAACGAAAAAATAATAATTCGCACTAGAAAAACATAAAATAGCAATAGGAAATTGATAATTCATTTTCAATAATTCAAAAGTGACCGGTAAAACTTTCAAAAAAAGCAATGGCAATTAGTATAAACGCAATAATAAACTGATAGTTTTCCGTCATAATAATAAGTTTTAGCGCTATACATGAGACAAAAGTCTTTAAATTTTTCAAAGCTTTCCAATCAAAACCAAACAAATTATTTTAATTTTTATTTTTTTATTTTGGATTTTTTATTGCGATTTGTTAGGTTTCAATTGGAAGATTTGAAAGATTTGAAGACTTTTGTCACATGTATAGCGCTAGAACTTATTATTATGACGGAAAACTATCAGTTTATTATTGCGTTTATACTAATTGCCATTGCTTTTTTTGAAAGTTTTACCGGTCACTTTTGAATTATTGAAAATGAATTATCAGTTTTTTATTGCTATTTTAGATGTTTCTAGTGCGAATTGTTATTTTTTCGTTGGCACAGTGTTCAATAATGTAGTGGCGATTTTACATATTTTTATTGCTATTTTTTCCATTTTTATTGATGTTTTATTACCCTGCCGTTGGTGATATAAGAAAGATGTTCCATCAGATCCTTATTCGCTACATGGATAAACAATCGCAGAGGTTTCTTTTTCGGCTGTTTCCAGAATTGCCACCTCAGATCTACATGATGGATGTAGCCACCTTTGACGCGACCTGTTCGCCTAATCTGGCGCCTTGAAGAAGTCCTTCGAAGCGGAGCGAGTGTTGGGTATGGTTTGGAGCCCGAAAGAGGACGCTTTTGAACTCATGAAAAACGAGGCCAAAGCGCTGATTAGAGTTTCCACTACACCAACCAAACGGCAAGTCCTAAAGAGCATAATGTAATTGTGTGATCCGCTGGGGCGGATTTCCCACTTCGTTATACACGGAAAAATTCTAATGCAGCTGATCTGGAGATCCGGAACGCACTGGGATGAACTCATAGCAGAATAACTTCGAGAAAAATGGGATTATTGGTTCGAGGATTGCCCAGTTCTGCTCTTGGAGATATAGAGACTCATCTGTTTGTCGAACCGAGTGAATTGGCATGAACAGCGGTACTGTTTCTCGGTACGATCCTAATCGATGCGCTCTCCTAGCGGCAAAAACGAAAGTCACACCGTTGAAACCTCTATCCGTGCCTCGTTTCGAACTGCAAGCTGCGATTATTGGAACGAGATTGTTAAACAAACAACTTTAGATTTCCAGCTGTCTCTGCATTCGGCCCACTCTGCATCCGAGAACCTGACCTAGCCATCTTAATTGCTGTTTTTACTGAGTCATAACCAGTGGTCTCTGGTTGCCTTCAAGTTCTGGACTACACGCTTGAGCTCGTTCCAATCGTTTTGCGTAGGACAGCTAAGGATGGAAACAGCTGCCAAAATGTCGGGCCTAGTGCTGACCGAAACATTTCAATTAAGAATGCTGATGGTGCGATTAAGGTCAGTACTTGAATAGCAACGTCATCGTCATGGATGTGGCAACTTTGAACTGTTCCTCCTTCGAGCGTCAGGAACGTAGTTGACAGTAAAGTTCTTGGATGAACTCCATGTGGAGGTACTTCAACCCGGATTGCACCAGCCTGGCATGGGGGCGGTGGTGTCTACGGAGTCTGACAGGTGGTTAGTCTGGCGGTGGTTTGAATAGAGCGACGGTAGTGTTGGCACTTGGTACTGGAGCGCCGGGAAGTGCTCCTCGGTCATCGGAGGTAGCGGACGGCGTTGACCAAGCCGGGACTTGGTGGACGCCCGCTAACGGATCGCCAAAAACTCTGCACGTTTGGGGCAGGCTCGATTGCTGCCCTTGTGACTAGCACGTTGGCGCATTTTGGCGGGGCACCTTCGTCCATCGGGGAACAATCGTTGGTGGCGTGCACTCCGGCACACTTGCCTTACCACAGTTTCATGTGGCAGTTTCGGGTTTCGTGGTCGAACGCTAGGTAGTTGCTGAACTGCGTCACATCATGCTGCTTCGGGCGATACCGGTCCAACTCGACGATAATGTTAAAGTGGGCCCGCGTTTTCATCAGGCCCGCCATCGTGATGGAACCCTGCTCAAGCTGGACCAAATAAAGTTGGTCCCGATAATTTCCCTGTTGCTGGCTTCTGATGGGGAGCACCTTCTGAGGCTTTAGTGCCACCGCTTGTAGCTCAGCGATTATTGCCTCCGGAATGAATTCAGGAAGTCTGCGCAGAATCACCTTCAGCGGCTTACTTCCGGGTACTTCGTGAGAGCTGCTTGGCGACTAGGTGAGCGCCAACAGCACGGTAGTCAGCTTCCGCTGAGCGCATGATCTTTGTGCCTGTACTGCACAACTTGTACAGCGGATGAATTTGGATGGCTGCAAGCTCGGTCCTGACTGCAGCGGTGTCATTTGACGTGATGAAGAGCGGGGGAACCTTCACGTATTTTAGCACCTGCTCTACCGGGAGCGTTGCAAATTAGCTGCGATATGGTTTCGGGAGCGGATATCACCACGTGTCGATTTACACGTGCCATTGCCCGGCAATAAAGGGTGGCCACCAAGTAACGGAAATGACTTCAATACTTTTCTATCGGAACAATAAGGCTTTATCACTTTATGTGAATGAATCCTTCATCTTAAGCGTGAAAATGTTTTGAAAACTGTCATATACCGTACTCTGACAACCATGGTAGTAATCCAGAAGAAAGGAAATGACCCTCCAACGAAGCATATGGATAAGAAGACGCTCGGATCGCTGCGCACTATGTTTGTCAACAACGATTCGATGAGCCAGCGGCCAGCAAGTTCAATTCTTCGAAGTCGTACATCGGTTAGAAAAAGGAGGGAGTAGTATTTCGAAAGAAAACGAGATCCCCAGAGTACACGGACGAATTAATCAAAATTGTGAAATCCCAGTGCCGCTGAATGATCCGGCAATATGGTGGAAAGTCTTTCGTTTTGGACGAATTTCCCCTGTCCAAGTCCCAGATGCCCGGAAACGACTAATTCTACACCAAGGACAGATCTACAATTCCTCCGAAAGTTAAGTACAAATTCCAGCACAAGTTCGAACAAAAACGTGGTGCTATACATCGAAATTTCCGATAAGGGGATTTCAGAGCCATGGTTCAAATCAAGTGGCTTGGCCATCAACCAGCAAGTCTACCAAACAGAGTGTTTGCAAAAAATTCTCATCCCGTTCCTTCGGAAACATCACTCGGATGGAGTCTACGTGTTTTGGCAGAACAAGGCATCATCATACTACGCGAAGAAGATGCTAACGTTCCTGGAGAGCCAAATTATACCATTGTGCCAAACGACCGGAATCCGACTAACCTGCCGCATCGAGAATTTTTTTTGGTCATTGAGCTCCACTGTATACAAGAGTAATTGGAAGGTCAAGGGCACGAAGCAACTCATCAATAGGATCAGAAGCAGTATCCGGAAAATTTATGTGGCAGCCATCCAGCGGTCATGTGGTACCATCAGGACTAAGTACGGCGGACCACGGACCACATGCTAATATTCATTAAGCTGAGATTGAAGACTAAGGTCACCCCTTTATATAAAATAAATCAGATCAAACTGCACTTCTTTGTTTTTTTCCCCCGAGCCATTCTTTCCATTCCCGCTATTTGGTGGCCACCGTTTAGGTTAAGCGGGAAAGCTTGCAAAACTTTGCAGCGCTTTCTTCAGGCTTGTCACCACTAATAGATGAGGAAGTGCAGACGATAATTCGCGAGCCGGACGCGGAATCGCTAGAAAACGGACGAGGGTGGAAAAACGGGAAGAAAAACATCACGAGAGAGCGAAAAACACGACCGTACCCGCCACTTGATCGAACTAGAAAAAATGATGAGAACTTCAGAAAGACCAACTCCTTAGGTTAAAAGTTTATTATCGAATGAAATGACAACATGCTGTGTTGATGTCTGCCGTGTTGTTGTGGTCTACGAGCACATTTATCATGTGCTCCGAAGATAATCTTATCATATAAATGAAAGCTCTAAACTTATTAAAGAATGCTCTGAGGAATGTTTTAGAGGTAAAGTTGTATCAAAATCCATTAAATTATGGAGAATAAATTGTCTTTTCGTGTTCATAAATCCTGACACTTGTGAAATTGAGTAGTAGTTAGTTCCTTGATTATCGATATTTTCAGCCATGGGCTGGTTCATCTCCCGTCGTAGTCATTCAAATACCTTTTGGGTATTTTCGTAACTTGTCCGGGGGTGAGACTCGAACTCGTGACTTTGGCACTTATGAAATTTAATCGAACACTATAGAATCGAAATCAAACATTGGAAATACATTAATATACTCTTGACCAGGGTCATAAAATTTCACTTTCAGTTGAAAATCGTCATCGGACGATGAACTTTACATTCATCCCTTTCAATTGAAACACATAATCTTCTTTTGACAGCCACTTCTTAGTCAGCTTCAGCAAAACAATCTTCAAACAAACATTTTCGACCATGTTTTTCATTCATCGGTGTTTATTTTAGCCTTCGGTGTCCAATTAGTATGAAGCAGGACAAATTAAATTCATGCAAAACGAGCGTATTTATATTCATTTCTGAGGTATTCATTATTTTTAAGACCAGAAACAGTGCCATCAGATAAAGTAATTGTAGCACCGAAACAATAATCAACCATTTTATGAAATGATAAATGAAATTGCTGATATTTATGTTGCTTTGACGCAATTCCCGTTGTGTTCTCAGCTCCAGCGCAAATACAACAAATGCAATTTCAATAAGTCACCGCAGTATCAAACAGAAACGTGCTTGCCAGCTTGGGGAGCTTTTTGTCGAGCAAAATTACAGCAATGTGTGCATCGTCAAATGACAATACTTCTAGCAACACTGGCACGCATGTTTCGTTGCATTCACCAACCACTGCTCGGGTGAGGGGATGACATCAAATCAATTTCAACGAAGTTGGTTCACGGACGTTCACCACGTCGCTTGAAGCAAGCCTGAATTTCAATTAAAACGCTTTCGACGGTGGCTAGATCCCAAATGAATTTAATTTTACTCACGGTTGACAGGAAGTGAATTGGGAGTGAATCTGTGAAAGTAGGATTTATTCACTACACAAAAGCTAATTGAAGTGAAATGAAATGAATACAAAAGCGATTCATTTACATTTTAATGCTTCGACAATGTAGTGCCCTGCTCTTGACACCTTATAAATAGTCAAAAATACTAAATCGTGCCTAACTGCGGCCACAGGAATCAGCACTCATGCGGAAATCAACACGTTGCATACGCTATTTGAGTTAAATGTGACTGAACTCTAGACTAAACTATCGGTATAGCTGCCCGAAAAAGAAATTCTCATAGATTTACAATGAAATGTATTGTAACCATACAATAGAATCTATAGTATGTATAATTAAAAGTATTGTTCACAACGATAAGATGACAATAGGAGTTATTGCTTCCACAATAGAATCTAATTTAAATTGAGACATCGACAATAGAAAAGGGGGGTTGTTATGTATCTTAACTATAGAAAATATAATTTTTGTGGAACAAATTTGAGTCAATAACTATTAATTGTATTGCCTCAAAAATTGTTGAAAATCATAGCATATGGAGTGAATAGTAGATCTATTGTAATGACAATATGCAATTTTCCATTTATCTGATTCATGAACAATAAGATTCAAGGTTGGAAATAGATTTTAATGTTATTTTATATTTTTGTATTGTAATTGTATGGTTATTTTCATTCGGGTGTCCCATCCCAAGTAACAATTTTAGTTTTATTTCAACCGTATAGCACTCCCGGCTTTGTTGATAAAACTACATTAAAAAATGTTTTCGGGAGTTTTTCAGAGAGAATTCACAGCGATAGGTCACGTTCGAACATGCGGTCAGAGAAGATTTAGCTTTTGAGCAGTTTTTTGGCCGATTAATTGATGGTATCATGGTGAAAGTAAGGCAGAAGAGCAGTGCATTGAAAGTGCGACAGTGCCATCGGTTTGAACCAAGTTTCAAATGTGATTTAATTAATTTTATTTGGTGCTTGTGCGTTGAAGTGAGCGGCCATATTTTTTTTCCTTGCCGTACGAATGAAAATTCTCAGCAAATACCGAAATCAGTGAGAGTAGGAGAGCAGCAAGCGAGTTCCCCTCAACTGTTTTAGGAAGAACGGGGAATATTTTGAAGTATTGGTGAAGTGTAAATAATGAAGTGAGAAACATAAGAATCCACCGATACTTACCAAACGGTGGAAAGTGAGAGCGAGAAGTAGATCGAGTAATACCGCAATGTATTGGTATTAGCGCACATGGGCACATGCTCGCCCGGCGAACTCCTCTGCAATAAGCTTGCGGCGTGGCTAATCGGAATCACCGAGCACCTTGACTGTGGTAATGACATGCGAGCGGCATGTGTAGTATACGCCAAA
The DNA here is from genome assembly GCA_024533555.2 of Aedes koreicus. NCBI lineage: Eukaryota > Metazoa > Arthropoda > Insecta > Diptera > Culicidae > Aedes > Aedes koreicus. The sequence goes on along the minus strand of JAHHFK020000305.1, from coordinate 51,939 downwards.
CCTTACACCTGGTAAACCGTGAGTAGAATAGCATGTTGGATGAATGGATGATTTGAATAGGCAACCGAACTGAGTTTATTAGGTGAGAGTATGTGAAGACGTGCACGTTTGGCGTAAGCGGATGCGCGAAGAATAGAGAGGTATATGTATGAATGGGTTATGTGTGTTTTTTTTTTCTCTTCTTTCTTCAAACTTTCAGCGAGGTGTGTTTAAGAAGGAGCAACCGTCGATGCTATTTTCACGATTTTCTTGGTTGATTGGTGAATTTCGGTAAGAAAAATCGTTGGAAAGTGTCGTGTATAAGTGCAGTGTTGTATTGCATGTGAATTTCTCACTGATAGGTGCGGTTTCGTGTGGAAAAATGCGATGAAAAATGCTGATGGCATTTTTGTTTTTCGCTTCTTTGAAAGTGGAAAGAGGATTTTTCTTCGTTTTCCTTTCGGGTAGCTGGCTGGAGAGTCGCCCTCTGTCAGCGCCGCGCCGCTTGATCTGCTGCGCGTGTTCTGCACGCGCAGAACACGTCGCCTTCTTCAATGTGTGATTGTGGTCGTGTGACTATCAGGCATCGTTGTGTTGTTGCTGCTGCTGTTGACAGACGAATACACGCTTCTTCGGAGACTTTGTGCATCATTAGTAACAGACCATAATAAAATACTGGACTCCGGTTTGATTGATCATCTTGCGGATCGTAGCATAATGGATGATAGTGTAACGGTGCCCATCAATAAATCATTGGTGACTATTACGTTTAAAGGATATCTGGGCGGGAAATCTTCCGCACCTTAAGGGAAAAACATACAGGACAATGGCAGATCATTATAATTTTGGGGGTTGATTTTGGTTTTATGCTTTATGCTTCTCACATCCACCACAGAGTAACAAGCCAGTAGATATCTTGATTCTCGAATCGAGCTCACGTGAAGCCGGTGGTGATTTTTCTGTGTATTTTCTACGAAATACTGAATTTTTCAACAATCCTAACCGAAAATGTCGAAAGAATCCGTATCGCGGAGCGTCGCGGAAACCCTTCGACGAAAGTTAAGTGCGCAACGGGCGCTGGCTCGCGAGTTGCGTCGTCCTCCTCTGACACCGACCAATGGTCCGGAAATCGACGATACGACGGAGTGCTCTGTCCCGATCGCGAGAGACGCCTTGGCCGGTGTGAAAGCCAAGCTCGGGTTGATTGATACCTGTTCGTGGCGGATTACATCGTTAACGAGCCCCCGCCGGATCAGATTAATATGGCAACAAATCAAGCTGAACAGCGCATTGGGCTCTGAGTGGCATTGGGAGGCTCTTTTCATCGACTTTCGATTTGTGTTCCTACGGCTATGTAAAAACATGTTCAAAAATATTTTCAACGCACAGAACGATAATATAAAATATAATTAAGGGTCCAATATGTCAAAACATCAGCAAATCGTTTAATAGACAAGCTATTGACGAAAGAGAGCGTCGACGGGGAGAGTCTCTCACTGTTGCTTGGGACCTGATGCGTTGTTAAGCTTGACAAAACTTATTTCTACCAAATTTTACCAATATCTAATATTTCTCAAAACGGACACATCCGGAATTGGATACCGGCGACTCGTGATGTGGTAAGCGCTCTCAAGGACGTGGAGCGAGAGAGGTAATTGTTACCCATTGTATTTATATTAATAAAAATTTATTTTTACTAGGTTTGCGTCGACCATCGATTGAATCGGATGAATCGGTTGTGTCGATACTTTGCTCCGCAATATTTTGTTATCGGGCGTAGTGTTTTGTCTATTGTTTCGGTTGGCTATTATACGTTGCGCGAGTGATCGAGTTATCATCAGAAGTCGTGGTTCACCGGGTAAGATCGGTCGGGTGATCCAAATTATTCGTTCGTCGGGCCACCTTATCCTGGCACAATTAAGCCACTGTCCCATTTTGTAAGAGACTCCAGCGGCATCCGTACTGTTGGTGTGGATCGTTCCAAGTTGGCTCTCAAGCGTTGAGATGAATTTCCTTGTTTTCCTAATAAAAAACCACTATCACACTCTGTGAGTGGCCCCAATAGCATCCTTACTGTTGGTTTAAATCGGTCAATATCGGCTTTTCAGCATTATTAAATATCACTTTGTTTTCCCAATGCAAAACCAGAATCACACTTTGTGAGTGGCCCCAATAGCATCCTTACTGTTGGTTTAAACCGGTCAATATCGGCTTTTCAGCATTATTAAATATCACTTTGTTTTCCCAATGAAAAACCACAATCACACTTGTGAGTGGCCCCAATAGCATCCTTACTGTTGGTTTAAACCGTTCAAAATCGGCTTTTCAGTATTATTTAAAATCACCTTGTTTTCCTAAATGAAAATAACCACAATCACACTTTGTGAGTGGCCCCAATAGCATCCTTACTGTTGGTTTAAATCGGTTCAAATCGGAAATCGGTACTAATTACACTTCACAGCTTATCGTTTACCAAAACGAACCCTGCAGCCACCCAATCCTGTTATCCAAAATCCCAGTGATTTCTCGTGAAAGTGCAGTGGATTCCGCGGCTTCCAATAAAGCGAGTATCACGTCAACATATTCCTACCCATTCCCTACTTGACCTGCATTCGGGCGAGGCCAGCGTCGGTATTGCCTTAGTTTGGGATCACCAGTTTTTACACATTGAAGATGTATGTTAGTCCCAAGCATCATCTATTGGTTCTCTGTGTAATTACAGCTGATCTGGCAACAACGGAGTAGCAACCTCGGGCGGTCAGTCATGCTCATGCTCATGCTCATCACAATAAAATAAAAATTTTTTTTCCACCCCCCCCCCCCCTCTTCTTTTAAACAAAAAATATAAAAAAAACCCCCCCCCCCCCCACAAAAAAAAAAAAATAAAAAAAATTTATAAAAAAACAAAAATATTAAAAATATTTTAGAGAAAAATATTAACACCACTTGAGAACCTTCAAAAAAACCTATTGGCTGCCATTAAAACCAGAATGTGGCCAAATGGCCACAGCAGTCAAACTTCACTGTGAAATCGAGGTTGGTTTTTGTTGTTCTGTTTTGTTCGATTCTCTGCTATTCTGATTCATTTAGCAGTAAAAAATAGATCTAGTGTTGCGGGAAATTTTGTTTGATAGCAAAATATCCAAAACAAATTGTGTTTTCTACAGCGTATTATGCTCCAAAGTATATGCGCAATTATTTTTGTAATGAATATTGACACGATAAGAGCCGAAAATTAATGCGCCTCGGAGATTATGCGAATTTACAACAACATAAATCAAATTAAAACAAATCTATTCGAAAAATTAATCATGAAATTCCTGAAAAAAGCTTGGAATTGGATGACATTATCTAAAAGAATGCCGAAATTAGTCTCCGATCTACAGTTTCTTTGCATGCCATTGAAAATTTGATGCATTTATTTTTCCACATTTCAATTATATCTTATATTTCAATATGGCGATTGGAAAAAAATCACAGTTCTGGCATAAAGCCAATTTTTCTTCGCAATGACTATTATAAAACTATTTGGTCTTATGGTGACTTCCTTCAATGCCTGCTGTTTAATGTATTTTCTGGAGGCAAAATGATTTTAAAATGCTTTTTCAACTGACCATAATAAGATAATTTCAATGACACCTAAAACGGCATTTCAATACAGCATTTTACGAGTTCATAAAGTCGAAATAAAACCTTTGATAGGAATAAAAGGAATTTGAGAAACAAGGTTATAAGATCGTTGTAAACAAGCTGTGTAGGTTCTCATGTGTGAGCAATGTTACTTGGGATGTGACCTTTGGACAATTTTGATTTGCACCTTTAGAATATTATTCAAACAAGTGTTGTAAGTTCTAGAAAAATCGTAAAAACGATGTGATTTTTTCCTACATAAAATATGGACGCATAATTGTCCCACTGGTGGTAATATTTGTTCTTGTGGGACAAATATGCGTCCCATTTTAAAGTGAGATTAATCGACTTGGCATTTTTCCGAAATTGATTATTTGTAACATGTGACAATTATGCGGCTACCGGTAGTAAACTGGTAAGAATGGACAGGTTAATTTTAAATAACTACGCAGTCGATTAAGAAATGAAAATTAACCTGAACTATTATTTCAGCATCTATTAAATGAAATACCACGTCTTTCAATAATGCATGCCTTTTAGTTATTTATTAATAAGAAACCTTTTTTCTTCTTCAACGGTGTTCAGCCATTGTGAACAATTTTCAACCAATTAACTGCTCGTCAGAGAATTTACTCACAAGGCATGTGATGTGATTCAAGGCCACACAACAATAAACATATTTTATTAAATAAGCGTCGCAAAAGACATTATATAAAGAAATGCTCGTCAGCAAGGATTAATCATCTCACGATGGATCTTCTCAAAAACGACAGTTCCAGTCATATTCTGGACGGGTCTTTCATCTCTTTGATGAACTTCATCGCTTTAAGTTTTTTCTCCGAATACTACTCCACGTGTGTCATCAGAGATTCGACGGATAACATCGAACTAAACTTCTCCGCCCCCTCGGTAGTCATTACAGCAACTGCGAACTTTAACGAAACTCTTCTAGCCGCCGTGGACCTCGGTTGTCAATCATTCATAGTATCCGAACGTACATTATTCACATTCCTGGATGCGTTTGTCGACGTTCACGATATCGCGGATCAACGATCAGTCAACAAAAGACTGATGATTCTAATGAACTCATACGATCAACAGTTTTTGGACAGAATTACTAAGCATCAGAATACAGTGGAACTACCCAACGTGTTAATAGTGGTCCCGGGCAGTGCAAATGCCTCAATCACTCTCTATACCACCAAGCTGTCCAATAATGGAACGAGGAGCAGCAAAACTGTGGAAATCGAACCAGTTTATGATTCGGATTATTTTCCAGATAAAATCATTAACATGAATGGTGTTCCGATTCATCTCGCTACAGTCATGTATCCACCGTATACGTATTACAAAGAGACGGTGAGTTGTTTTCAGGATTCCGAATAGTTTCATGATGTGCAATTTTCATATAAAGATACCCGAAGAAGCCAACGCTCGATACGTGGCGTCGTTTAAGGAGGATCTCCCACTTTACTTGGATGGGACAGAAGCGACCATGGTCATTGAATTTTGCCGCAGATATAACTGCAATGTAGAGGCTTCATTTGGTGAGTACACTCATCATATTGAGTAAGATCAACAAATAATATAGTACTTCTTATTACCGGCAGACGAAATCGCCCTGTGGGGCAATGCTTACCCAAACCATACAGGTACGGGAATGTACGGTGCAGTCGTTGAACGATACGCTGATATTGCTTTGGCTTCACTCTACTATGCGTAAGATTGCATGAAATTCAATCGCTAAATCGCTCTTAAAATGTATGCATGTTTTTATAGGCTTGAACCGTACAAGTTTGCTACGTACTCTCATCCAATGAGTTGTGCTAGAGAAACAATTTTGGTCCCGAAACCTCTAGTTCTACCTCCATGGCGGACACCGTTTCTTTCCTTCACCCTGTCACTATGGGTTGCGGTGCTAGTGGCGTTCTGCGTTGGAGTCTTAGCCGTATGGTTAATCGAAAAGGGGCGCTTCAATATTTTGCAACCGGATGAACTCCCGTTGACGTTCAGTGATGCAGTGTTGACGATGATTGGGTTCTATATGGAGCAAAATGCTCGAATGCGCACCGATCTCATGTCATGTACTTTACTGTTCACGTTCCTACTGTTTGCCGGCTTCATGGTCGGCAATAGCTATAGTGGCGGCTTGGCTGGTGTTATGACAATTCCACAGTACGAGAAACCAATTGATACGGTTTTTGATTTGGTACAGAGTGGAATGATATGGGGATCCCATATTGAAACGTGGATTGAGGTGATTGGTACTTCACCACAGGTAAGCTACTTTTTCCCAAACAGAACTTTCCTTGAATCTATACGATTTGTCTCGTAGCCTGATGTACAAAAATTGAAGGAAACGTTTCGAGTTGTAAGCAAGGAGACGCTGGCAAAGCATACCAAAACGCACGATATGGGATTTATTGGTGAGCGTACCGAGTTCAATCATTTCGTACCGGTGGACTTCATCGATAGTGAGGCATCCACAATGCTGCAACTGCTAAAGGATGATCTCTACTGGCAACCCGCAGTCGCAATTGTTACAAAGACGTGTCCTTTCATTCAAAAGTTCGATGAACTGATTTTCCATGTCAAAGAGTCCGGTATTCAGAACTACTGGGAGTTACAGGTAATTATCAGATAGATCGTCACCTACTAGTTTAATATTCGTTTGATTCTCCTAATAGGCTTCCAATAAATACTTACATGCATCGATTCAAACGCAGATTTTGAACGGCCGCTCATCTGGATCGGGAGACAATTTTGTTAAACTCACGATATCCCATTTTTCAGGAGCGTACATGATTCTGGTAGCTGGTTTGGGCCTAGCAATGTTGGCATTTATGTTTGAAATAACACACTTCCGGAAGCATTGTATTGCTCCAATATGGATCAGGAAATGTTTCCAGCAAGAAAGAGTCGTTTCAAAGAGAAGATCTTTACATAACAATAAATAAATTCACAAGGATTTCATTTCTCTAAGATTTGCTTTTTTTCACATCGACGCAAGATTGATTTAACTATACATTTCAACTCATTTGATGATAATATGGAACTATTGTAATCAATTCAGGACAGCACAATTGAGCATGACAAGAATTTTGAATTTCGCAAACAATTGTGCAGGTATGTACGAATGAGCAACTTGTATTAGAAATGTAGTAAACGCAATAACAATTTCAAAAGGTATTTTCAACAATTCGACAGAAGTTGATAATAGAAAAAGGCTACAGTTTAAGTAACGAAAACACTGTTACAGCGATGATATTCTTACAAAACAAATAAAATTTATGGTGAAAGTAGATAAAATCCAAAAAGGACAAAGGTTCTGGTTTTATTGTCTTTCTACGTTGATTGCACGAAAATTAAGGACATTATTTTTGACGACCGAAAATGTAAATCACTATGATCTCATGTATGGAATTTCATGTGCAATAGTGCAGTTCGTATCTTTCTTTGTTGAGTTCTTATAATCTTTCCGTCCTTATACACAATGCCCGAGATTTCCATCAGCACATAATCATTTTTCAATCGTTTACTTAAGTTTCTCTTTCAAAACATTACTTGTAGGTTGTTTAAATGAGCTGACGTACACTGTTTTTTCGTTACTGCAAAAAATTGGTGGGATATCCCTAAAGCCTGTCCACGTTAAATTTCGGACAGTTTTCTTTCAGTGTAGTTTTTGAACGATTTCACGGATCGCTGAAACTTTTCAATAATATGACAGCTGAAACTCTCCATTTTACTTCCTGGTAAAACATGTTTACATTCTTGTTGCATTTGGTGACATGTTTACATGTTTACATTCTTGTTGCAAAATGGCGTCGAATCAAGTGGAAGGGCGGTAACAAAATCCGACGTTCTCGATTGTTATCTTGCCAAGAAACTAAAACTTCCAAAAAGTTTATAGTTTTCAAACTGTTTGACCAGCGCTTGACTGTGGATCGAAAGGTTGGAAGCGGAACAAACCGATAAGTATGCTCCCACCAAATGAACAAGCAGGTGGTCCAAACCTTTTTGTGCGAAATTAGCTCACAAAGTTGGAAAATCTAAATCATATGTTCAAAAAGTAGAGCAGAGACATGAAATTAACGCGTACAAAATGAAAAAGTGCCCAACCGTGATGAGAAGCAAAATATCACTGCAAAAAGTCGCTCCTAAAGTAAAGCCCCTTATTACCTACACCAAGTTTTTGCAATACTGTCTTGTACCATAATGGACGACAAAACATATGTGCTCGAAGACTTTCAACAGCTTCCGAGTCTGGTTTATGATACCGCAATGCAAAGAAATGCCGATGCCAAGTATTTACGAAAAAATAAGGTGTCTAAATTCCCGAAGAAGTATTTGGTTTGGCAAGCCACATGTAGTTGGGGTCGAAAATCCAAAGGTTTCGACTCTATCGGCACTATCAACAAGGATGTGTACGAGAAAGAAAGTCTGCAAAAACAGTTGCTACCGATTATGATGACACCCTCTTTTCTCTTCTCCCCAAAATCCCCCCAATATAAACACAAAAGTCAAATACGTGCCAAAAATAGCCAATCCGCCTAACCGTCCGAAGCAACGTCCGATAGGAAAATACTGGGCTCTGATGATGATGATGATGTAATACTACCATCTATTGCAGCAAGGAAACTTTCCATAGCAGTGGAATAATCTGAAAAACGATTTGATCAGGATTCTATTATTGTTTGTGATCATCAAGCTCCTGTGTGAAGGGCCAAAAACGTTTGGGCGGGCCCGTAAGCAGAGACACTTACGCGAAACCCGCGAATATAGGGAAGAGAATCTCCTTCCAAAAGCAAGTTCACACTCACAGCACTAGAATCGAGCACTCGATTGACAGAATAAACCCAATAGATGGGGTCAAAGAGCCCGCCCTCGTTCCACGAAATGTTAACAATAGGGAGGAGGCAGTCCCATGCTCCCCATCCAAATCGTTTTACTTGGGTGCCCTGATGGCCCCTCCCTTTCCCCGTTATATGTTATTTAATATATAATATATTTTGTACACAAAAAATTAAGATACCATTATAGACAAAAATGCTAATTTATTCAAATTTCAAACTTGAATGGATTGTTACTGAAAAATAAATAAAAGTTAGATATGTATCAATATCCTACTAGTCCTGGGAAAGCTGAAAACAGAATAGATCATTTGAAATATAAAAGATAAAATTTCAATACAAGATATTATTTTATAGAACATAGTAATATTTGTAATATTTTTCTTTATACTGTTCTAGCAACATTTCAAAGATAGAGTGAACGAAGAGTCCGGTGGGATAATTTCTGAAAGAAATGGCTTATCTTACCATAATACCACAAACACAACATTAAAATATAATCCTACATTACGTATAAACACATGCCAGCCTTTTATGAATATAATAGTTGAAGTTCAGAAGTGCAATTGTAAATAAAATGGTATGCTGAAATGCTGAGATACAAATTCCGCCTTTGATGCCTGGCATGTTGCTCCCGGTTCTTACATAGTTTTGGAATGCAAAGATGATTTCAAAGTGTGCTGAAATTATTAGTAAAATGAGAATAGAAAATATAGAATATGATTTCAAGGTATAAGATCTTCGGTCGCACCCCCTCACTTCGCTATTGTCAGATTGACAACATTGCCCAGGCTACGCCAACCAGCGTTTCCATGTTTCAGCTGGCAGTCTTTTGTGATCATATGACTCGTGGAGGCGTGAGGTAGGAACTTGTGAGGACGAGAGGTCGGTCGCACCCTCCTTCGAAGTTGTCAACTCACCATTAGAAGCCCAGGAGAATACTGGGCTCTGGTTAAGCGGAAACTCTTTGAAGCTAAAAGGATAGCAAATGAGATCGATTTCAAGAGAAGCTGGAGAACCGCCACCGCTAGCGTATCTGAGGATACTGTACGGAATCTGTTGTCGAGTGTGTGGTGACCAGCGTCATCTCCAGCTTCCATTTTTTTTTTTTTTTATTATTTAAAAACGAACTTCTTATCGCTCCAAATTTAGTTTTCTGAATGATGATTCAATCTTGCTCCGCCAATTCCGAAACCCAACAAGTCGTTCGTTTTCTCTCTCTCTCTCTCTCTCTCTCTCTCTCATATACGGGAAGCTCTTACCAATACTTTTATATCACAACCTCTCGTCCACTCATCATAAGCAATCGATATTTAAACACGCAAAACGCACACAGTTTGGTAATCGTTTCACTCTCTCGAACATTCCCGATTACCAATACAACAGAACCGTGAAAACCGTCGGAGACCAATCTGTTCTAATGTGCAAACTTTACTACTCGGTTCAATAATGGCTTCATACATGGCTTCATAGCTAGTTTTTATGCACAGGGAAACGTTTTATAATTAATTTTACCATTCAGGAGGGTTAGGATAACTATAGCAGTATAGTGCTTTTGAACCGACTATGACCATGGTAAAAATAATTTAACTGTCGGTACAACCATGGAATTATTTTCAGTGTAGCAACGTTACACACTATCATTAAAATCCACACTATTTTCATTTGGTGGAATAGGACCCAGCATATTTCAAAGTGTCAATTCAGTGTGTTTTTTGTTTTGATTATACTTCTCGTGATTTTCCTTATCAAGTAATCAGGTATGTTTCTTTATTTGTTTAATATTTTTCATTATCTACTAAAGAGTGTACCACTGAAAATCCTAGAATTTTAAAGAAATAAGGATTGACATCTCAATTAACTCTATTATACTGAAATAAATAATCGGTTTTGTTGAATTATTTCTAGATTTTTTTTTGCTTGCATTATCTTAGTATCCGAAATTTAGCGTGGACAGGCTGTATGTAGAGTTTTGCACCATGACGCCATTAAGCACTATTTGAAACTAAAAGAGGACCATTTTCTGGGGCAACAATTCAGAAAACTTTTTTACCAATTTTCTCAATTATTCCATAGCACTTGTGCGGAAAATGACTATAAATGTGTAGTGGCGCATAGCAACTAGAATTTCACTTAAAGCCGACTCGATTATCTTAAAATGTATACAATGTTTACTAAACATAACACTTATACAATGTCAAATTTACACTGGCGAAGAGGGCTTATGCTTCTCCAGCAAGACTCTATATCTCTGTCATTTCCTTGTATTGTGAATGCAAGTGTACCTGTGACACATGAAAACAACATCGTTCAAAGCAAAGAGGTACAGGATAGAGGAGAACCAGATCACCAAATGCGTCTGATTAGAGAACTTAACACAAAATAGATACAAATAGTAATGTCACCCTTAGTACGCACAGCATATGGAGGTCTGCATATGTAGTTGTGACATCGCGTGTATTATACAGTGGTGTCACTTCCAAAAAGTAACCTCTGCTCCACATCGGTAATCCATCTCATTGCATTCAGAAAGGGCGTTCCTGGATCAGTGAAAGCCATTTCCACCGAAATATTGGGCAAGAGGGTAGTGGTGTGGCAGGCCATTCGCGGATGTGGAAGCAGAATATCTGGTCCATTCCTTACAAGACATACAATGGACGAGAAAATTTACGTGAATTAGAAAGTGTCTGCAAAAAAGGTTGCTACCCTTGATCAAACAGCATAACAATCCTACAATTTCAACTACTTCTATTCAATATCACAGCCTGCCGAACGCTATCGGACCTATCGATACTTTCTCTTCACATATTTGGTTCTAGCAAAAATTGCTGTCCACTACTAGGATCCCATGATGATGGCAAGGAATTTCCATTTTTCTAAAACCGGAAGCGCCATCTTGGATTCCAAACTGCCACAGACATCAAGTAATGGCCTCCAGGTGGCCACCTATACAACTTTGTCGAAGACGGCATCTTCCTAGATGGCCAGAATGTCGAGACACTGCTTGTACAAGATATTCATATGTATAATAACACCGCATAGTGAGGCAATTCCGGACTACTTTCCCCCAACCGGAGTGCCTTTGATAGAATTCACTTGCCAGATCGAGCTTTTCACTGGGGACTTACTTTTTTTTCCCCTTCGGGTTTGACCTGGTATTCAGGGTCGATTTTTGGTTCCGAGGGGAATTGGACGGAAAAACTTCCCATACAAAATGGTCCCAAGGTGGAGCAATACAGAAAAGCGGGTGGAAAGGAATCTGTTTGTCATAAAAAAGAACACTTGAGATTTGATTTCTAGGTATGTCTTTATAAGTTAATTAATTTGTTTTTAAGGAAATGAATAGGGAAAGGAGGGAAATTTACCGGATTCATCTGCTGACGCCAGTTTCACAAGCTCTGGGTCGATGGGACGAGGTTTCTTGTTCGCCGGCTCTGGTTCGGCGAGAAATATTCCGTCGGACTGCACCGATCTAGTGGCGGACACTCGGGCCGTTGCCCGCTAAATGTCCGATATATGCCACTCTGCACTAACGTTTGCATTTAAAAAAAAATAGTCAAAAATTGTCGATTTTTCATGGGTTTACCTTCACCCGCACTGACAAAACTACCTATGCAATCAATCATAGTAACTCATGAGTCAGCAGACAAAATTTGACAGCTCTATCAGTCGAACTCTAACCGTGATGGCAAAAACAGTGAAGCAACTCCGTTCAGAAGTGTGCGCGTTCAAAGAACGGCACCCGACCGCGTCAAAAACGGACATCGTGCGGTACTTTGTGGACGCCGGATACGCCCATTCCGGTATCTACAACATCCTGGCACTATTAGACAACAATCAGAGCATCGAAAGAAAGCCCGGTTCCGGACGGCCGACGACCCTGAGCGAAAAGAAGCTCCAAAGGATGCTGAAGAGGAAAACCGAGGGAAACGTGGCTACATCGCTGCGTGCGCTTGGCCGGGAGGTCGGTTGAACCGGCCAAACAGTGAAAAAGTACCTGGCGAGTAAAAAGTAAAAATCCCATATGAAACTTCAAGTCGATCGCTGTCAAGCTAAACTTTTCAGAGATGTATTTTGGGACATTTTCAACCATAATTTACTATGTACGTTCGTAGATGCTATTAAAAGAATGACCTAATGAACAAGTCTGTTGACATATTTTGTAGTAATCTATACGCAATTATCGACAGACTTGTTTAAAAAAAAAATAGAGGTAGGTTAAATCAAGGATATAACCGCAAGGTTCATGTAGGACCGCGTAGGTGTATAGTAATAATAGTATCATGTAATTTACACATATGGTTGGCTAGTATTGACATGTCTTAATTTCAGTATGTGAGTTTACATGTGGTTGTATAATCGAATAACTCTTGAAATACAACTCCTCGAACTGTATGTATGTATGTATGTATGTATGTAAGGTAGCCACCATCCCTTCTAAGACCTTGCCATGTATGCAGCTCCACTTAATAGCAAGATCAAATTGAGTTACCGGTTTGCATTCACAGTAACGCTGTATGAAGGGCCAAAAACGGTGGGGCGGACCCGTAAGCAGAGACACTTACGCGAAACCCGCGGGAACATAAGAATCTCCTTCCAACGATACGATCCAACAAATCGAAGAACCCAATTCGCAATACTTATTAAGCTTTCTACGGGATGGCTTGTTAAGAAGGGCGCGTCACTCTCACTGAAATTGTTGGAGTAGAATTCACAGCACCACAATCGAATCGGTAGGATAAAGAAAATGATACTGTTTGTTCCCTCCTAGACGCCGGTTGTCATACCACTCCATTGTCCAATTCCAGCTTGAGTGATACCCTGATGCTCCCTCCCTTCCCAATATATATTTAATGTCATATAGTAATGTATAAAATATAGTGAATTAATATTATAATTATAATAAATATAGCGAATGAATATTATAATGATAAATAATAAAGTGAATGAATATAAGAATGAAAATAACAATTCCATTTGTGAACCTGAAAGTTAAGACAATGTAGCTGCGAGAAAAAAAAATGATTTAAAATTATCTCATCAAACTTGGAATATCCATGGATAATCTGAAATTATATAGCAATAGAATAGTAAACCTGAAATTTCGATGTGCTGTTCCGTTTCCTTGCAATAATTTATGTAGTGAGTCTCATCGGAAATAGCAATTTTAATGAAATGAATTTAAATACAATTATGTCACATCATTTAATATCACAACATAAAATAATAAACTGACGTTAAAATATAAAATAATAATACCAGCAAGCCAGTAAACAGAATACATATATCCGTAACTAAGCTGAACATCCACTCATCGAAAGACTTCCACTGTTGCAGTTTCTATTGGATTAAGATCTACTAAGATTAGAATTTGTTTTCACAATAATAGTCAGAGAACATAATAAACGTAGGTACAAGATGTATCTGACATCTACTTGTATGTTACTGAAAATAAAAATTAGATGTGTATTAATATCATAATAATATTGGAAAAAACTGAAAACAGCTAATAATAAGGCGAAATAAATTTCATATGAGTATGAATCCAAAAACTGAATCTTAATAAAACTAAAATAAAAAATTAGGAAATTGAATTTTTCTATTGCTCTTGTACACCCATAAATGATTCCTCATGTCTGTGAAATAGGAAATGAATGATTGTAAACTGTAAGGTTTTTTTTTTCTCTTCGTACCTGTTAGGTTTTGAATTAATATATATTTCTGATGAAGAAGGAAAGTGCTGTTTTAAGTAAAAAAAATCCGAATATGATCCTTTCTGAAAAAAACAAAAACATTAAAAACCTTCCTATCTTTTCAAATACATAACGTAGGTTAGATGAGCTAAAACTGACAAGGATGCGAAGCTGAAAATGACTTATAAAAAAGCATACAAAATGTAGTGAATGGATGTTATAATATAAAACAATAATAATTTCATTTGTATTTACGTGTCTGCAGATTGTGGTCCTGCTGCAATTGTATACGGACCCGCACATCCACCATGAACCTGAAAGCTTAGATAATGTATCATGGCCACCAGAAAAAAAAAAAATGATTTTAAATTATTTTACAAAACTTGGGATATCCATGGATGATCTGAAATTGTATAGCATATAGAGAACAATGAACCTAAAATTTCGATGTGCTGCTTTGCTAATAAATGTGATATAACCACAATGGAACTGACTCTTAGCTTCGGGTCTTGATCCCTACTGAGCCCTTGCGGCACGTCAAACCGGCCAGTTCAGCGCAAGGGCTACAACTCCTCGAACTGTCTAAATAATAACAGCGTTTGGTTATTTTTAATTTATTACTAATAGTAATGAACTTATTCCCGAGCCAGCATCAGCACTGGCGCCATTAGTATCCTTCGTAAGTTTCTTGCGCAGTCTGTACTGCCTCATGCTCCCATTTCTTCTTCTTCGTAAATTTCTCGTGACACGAAGTTCAGGTTTACTTGGGACACCAGAAAGTGACATATTCACTCCGAATAATTGTTTCCGACGGCAAGAAACTTGAGATGTCTCTGAATGTCTTGTTGTCAGAGGCATCGTGTCCTACCCTTGTGGTTTTTCGTGGCCCAAAATTACCATCATTGCAGTGGTAATTCGACATTGCTCTGTCTCCCATATCACAACTGGGCGAACTGTGGAAGGCCGACAAAGTCTCGTACCAACCAGCAGCTTAGAGATGCTGTCGTACACTGAATCAACTTCTTCTTCTTCTTTTCTGTTTTGACGGGACTTTAACCCTAGGGGTTATTCGTCCCGAAAACTGAATCAATTTGATACGTATGGCGCTATATATACTAGCGTTAATAGCATAGCCAAGATAGAAGGGAGTCACGAAGACGCAGAACGAAGCAAATTCAATAATGGGGGATGGGCCTCAATTGAAAAATCAGACACCAGTGACAATGCAAAGTTATTTTGAAGAAGAAGAAGAAGAAGCCATTTGCTACCCTTTATCTAGGACCGTGTTAGGGAAAACAAATTTTTCAACCTTTATGCAAATTTGTATGGCAGCAAAAGTAGGTCATTTTTAATTGAGTAATCGGATTACTTATACTAATGGAACATTTTGCAAATTTCAATGCCAAAAAATTGCGAGTTTTTCTGATCAAATGGCGTGTAAATGAAGCCATTCTGTTCAGTCAAACGAGAGTAATTAGCGTTCAAAAACCTTTCACTTTTGCGTAACGCTCTCATTTTTTTTTAAATTTTGAAATGACATCCGATATAGAAAAGCGAATTGTAGTCCTACGTTAAAATAGAAAAAGAATATTGACAAACAATAAACATCCAGTATGGTATACACGTGGTATAAAAAATCTCAAAACCAGGCAGCATAGAGCATACAAAAAAAAAATATTTACAAAATTTTAATTAATAGAAATTTGTAAAGCCCGTGATGCAATAATATGTGAGAGTTATAACTCAAGAGTAGAGGATAATATAAAATCCGCTTACGAATGCATATCTAGATTCTATCAAGCAACTATATGCAATTCGTGGCTCTCCAGTTATTTTTGTCGACTGTCTGCTGCCATTGATTTGTCGACTTGTGGACTTTTTGGGTACAAAACGAATCGAATGGGTATTCAGGAACGATTGTGTTTTTGGCGTAATGCGATGACGCTTTATCCAGCAAAAAAACACATATTGTACAAGGTGCTCGTCAGATGCTGCTTGTTGCGACGGCAGTTAATAAAAGTGAGGCAGCAACAAGAAAAACGAAAACGAGAAAAAGAGAGAGAGAGAGAGAGAGAGAGAGAGAGAGAGAGAGAACATATACATACTCTCATTTCTCTCTGAGCTCGATTGTTGTTCAGCATAGAGGCCTCTTTTAGTTGCCACCAAGAAGTCATTCAAGAAATTGTAATGGCACTTGAAAACCTTGGTGCAGGCAAAGATCCTGGCCCAAATGGAACACCACTGTTATTATTGAAAAAACTATAAGGGACAACCCAATGAGGTTGTACACAAACGAGACATGGGACTACGTAGCAATGTGTAATGAGTGTTATAATCATTTCTAGGGTTTTTTTTTTCATTAGGGCGAATCTACAATTGAGAGATTCTCTCCGGGCTCGCTCTCTTTCATTCATAAACCAATCACCTTTACGTTTTTCATTCTATGTCCTATTTGTAGAGTATGCTAGTCAGCACTGCTGTGTTTCGATCTGTACTAAAGAATCCCTCGAAAGTTTTAAAATGGCGCTATAATGAATGAAAGAGAGCGAGCCCGGAGAGCAACTCTCAATTGTAGATTCGCCCTAATGAAAAAAAAAACCTAGATTTGTTACAATATTTCATGATAGTCACCATTTGTAAAAATTCTATTTGACATGCTGCTCTTGCTATCAGCTTGCTATCAGCTTGCTATCAGCTTGCTATCAGCTTGCTATCAGCTTGCTTTATCTCTGTGCTTCGGAATAATATAGAGACCGTTTAAATTTCCGAGCCGTGTTTGAAATTCTAGTAGCAACACATACAGATGCAAATCAATAATCATGAAGGGAAAAATTAAAAAAAGATCGAGAATTCTGAAGAAGAATCAGAGGATGATTCAGATCCTCAAAATAAAACTTCAGCAATTGACTCAAATGATGACGATTAATTCGTAGAAGACAAAATAAATTTTCAGCTAGTCGGACCCAGAAAAACAAAGGGATGAACAATTTTATCCCTTACGTTACTATTCAAACTACTAAGGGAGAAATGAAATTTTTAGTAGATACCGGAGCAAATAAAAATTACATTGCACCCGAACATGTTAACATAGAAAATGCAAAAGACGAAAAATGCCTTAAGGTAACCAACATTAATGAGACTTTCCAAATTAATAAATCTATTTCATTTGAAATAAATAATAAATCTGATTCATTTTCAATTAATAAAAAACTTAAATTCTACGTTTTTAAATTTCATCAGTTTTTCGACGGACTGATAGGTTATAAATCTTTAAGAGATCAAAATGCCCCATTAGACATTGGCAAAAATAGACTCAAAATAGGGAGGAAAACAATCGAATTAAAGAAAAAGTTCCCCGAAAAGCAAACAATTAATTTGAACGAACAAGAAATTCAGTTTATAAAAATCAAAACTGTAAATGAAAGAGATTTCATCGTAGGTGAAGAGAAATCCCTGGTAAATTTTTCAATACTACCTGGGATTTATAGCAGCAAAAGGAACTCTGCCTATGTGGCTATTAGAAATCACAGGAAATGCAATTTAGAAATTAACACGACTAAAATGAGTTTCAGTAATGACGAATTTATTGAAACAAAAGGCCCAGAAAACATAGATAGAAAGAAATTTAAGATTCTAGGTGACTCACTTAACAGACGAGAAAAGGAGGCTCTCGAAAAGATTATACAAGAGAACTCAGAAATTTTGTACTTCGAAGATGACATTTTATCATTTACCCACCAAATTAAACATAAAATCAGAACTGTGAATAACATCCCGATTCACACAAAATCGTACCATTACCCACAAATATTTGAAAGCGAAGTCCAAAAACAGATAAAGAAAATGCTTAAGGACGCGATTATTAAAGAATCCATATCGCCTTACACGTCACCAGTGTGGGTAGTCCCTAAAAAAACTGACGCATCGGGAGTCAAGAAGTTTCGATTAGTCATCGACTATCGGAAACTTAATGACAAAACGATTTCCGATCGATATTCAATTCCGGATATCACGGAAATATTGGACAAATTATTTCTCTACCATCGATCTAGTATCTGGTTTTCATCAGATCCAACAAGACGAAAAATATTTTGAAAATACGGCTTTTTCCGTGAATTCTGGAAAATACGAATTCACCACAATGCCGTTTGGTCTCAAGAACGCCCCTGCGACTTTTCAAAGGGAAATGGATGCCGTTCTTAGAGAATTTGTTGGAGTATGTTTTTTAGTCTATATGGACGACATAATTATTTTCTCAAGTTCATTTGAAGAACATGTAAAAGATATTCGCAAAATTCTTCGTAAACTAAAAGAGACATGTAGAGGCATGCCTTACAATCCAATTAGATCCAATGTTTTTTTCTTTCGACGAGAAACACAATTTCTCGGACACAAAGTTACGAAAGACGGGTTAAGCCAAATAGTGATAAAATTGATGTCATTAAAAGTTGGTCAATCCCTAAGAACGAAAAAGAACTGAAACAATTTCTCGGAACGATCGGATACTACCGGCGTTTCATAAACGATTTCGCAAAAAGGGTCAAGCCTCTGACAAAACTATTGAGAAATGACATAGATTTTGAATTTAATGCAGAAACTATCCAATGCTTTGAAAAATGCAAATCTCTTCTTACGATGGACCGAATTCTTGCCTACCCCGATTTCGAGAAGGAATTCATACTTACGACTGATGCCAGTGATTTCGCGATTGGCGCAGTCCTGTCGCAAGGGAAAGTGGGTAAAGACCGTCCTATCGCTTATGCTTCGAGAACACTTAGTAAAGCAGAGGAAAACTACTGTACTACGGAAAAGGAGTTACTTGCAATCATATGGGCAGTCAAACACTTCCGCCCCTATCTCTACGGGAGACGTTTTAAATTAGTCACAGATCACCAACCACTGATCTATTCAATGACCAGTGCAAACCAAAAAATAATTAGGTGGAAAATAGACCTGAGCGAGTTTGATTTTGAAACTATTTACAAACCCGGAAGAGAGAATGTCGACGCCCTCTCAAGAATCAAATCAACAGAACTAAATGCTAACGATCAAAATAGTACAGAAGACGAAAAAGACTCAGACGACAACGACAGTGACGGAAATACGGCACATTCAGCGGACTCCAGTGACGACCATTACATTTGGACAACAGAAAAACCAACGAATTCATTCAAAACCCAGTTAATATTCAAAACATCTCCAATAGAAATAGATGCGCATGAACAAGTTTTCCCGAAATATCATAGGTTTATAATCTCAAAACCAGAATATAACGAGAAGATTTTAGTCAAAATTTTCAAGGAAAAATTAAATCCAAACGGTATAAACTGCATATATTGTCCCATACAATTAACCCAATCAATCCAAGAAATATGCAAAAAAAAAATTTACAAAAAAAAAAAAAAAAAAAAAAAACATCAATAACTTCCCGTTGAACGACGATTGTATCTTTAACATCCTGACCAACCAAAGGGCCAAGTGTCCTATGCTAAAACAGCCAGATCAACCAATAATCAAGGAAATCAGCGACGGGACAATTCTTATCGACACGCATAAGGCAGTACACATCCTGGATTCATGCGCAGACTCACAAATTATCTCTATACCAACTATTATCGAAACAGGTAACTGCACAATTACAGTGCAGAATCTTACGTTCAAAGGTAATTCTAAAAGCATAAGCCAACACGAATATCTCACACCTATATTTGGTATAGAGATCGAAATTTTCAAGCAGAAAACGGATATCGAAGAGATACACCAAATGAACCTCAACAATTTAGAGGAAATCCAGAGACTCAAACTCCACATGACCAGTTCCCAAACACTTGGAGGAATAGCCATCTTCTCCATTATATTGTTACCGTTAACCATACTTTGCATTCGCAGATACAAATGTCAACACAGAAATCAAGCTCAGCAAGAACAAGAGGGAGACGCAGTTACTCTACGCACCGCTAGAAACAGATCGGACCCGTTGGAAGAACACCCAAAGGAAGCAACGGTAAATCTTCAGAAGGACGAACCACCCCGCTGGGCGAAGTCATTTTTTCCAGCATCTAAACTTGTCTTCGTAGAGGATTCAAAGAAGTCAACCGAGGACGCCTGACTCTTACGGGGGAGACGTTATGGCCACCATCCAACACCAATACATCGACATGAGCCCATAGCGACAACAACGACATAGATTCAGCCCATTGCACGCGCGAGTCGCGCGACGACAAAACGATGAGATACGCAAGATTCACCCGCCGCCGGAATAAACGTTGCACCGGAGTCACGCCACATAGGGAAATGCAGATTCAGCAGATCCAGAACATAAAAACTGTTTGACTTGCAAGAACCAGTTTAGTTTTAAGAGTGATGTTGTTAGATTAAGTTCAGTTTCGTGAATAAATGTTTTTTTTTATGAAGTCTCGGCAGATTCCTGCTTAGCTTGTATATGTATATGTATATATGTAGTCTACACTCATTGATGAAATATATAAATAAATAAACATAATTCATGTACTACTAATAAAAATAAACTATAACATGTACTACTAATAAAATAAAGACTTTGTTAAAACTGCGTCCTGAGTAAATTCCTAAATTTCTGGACGACTGATTTATCGTACACTCTCTTATCGTAATTACAACTTCATCAATTAATTCAAATTAATTCTCATTAAAATCATTGAATTCGCTTTTCTGAATTGCTGTTCCACGTAATTCAGAAAATTGCTGCCTTGCGAAAAATAATTGCCTAATGACTCAAATTAACTATAATTCACAGTACTCATTACTTAACAACATGTTCTCTATGCTATTCATGGTAATAACAATCAATTCAATTAAATGTGCATTGCAAGCAAACATCATTAATATGTATACTTCCATTCCTTCAATACACATTCCACAATGGATTTTCTTAGAATCGACAACTCAAGCCATATTTTGAACGCTTCTCTCATATCTTTGGTGAACATCATCGCTACTAACTATTTCTCCGAATTTTATACCACCTGTATCATCAAATACTCATTTGATAACAATCTACTCAGCGTGCCAATTCCATCGGTTGTCATTACAGTGGACGCCAATTTCACTGAAACTTTCCAAAACGCCGTTGATAACGGTTGTCAAGCATTCATTGTATACGAGCAGGCATTGTTCACTTTTCTGGATGTATTTGTCGAGATTCATGACAACTCGGATCAACGATCTGCAAATAAGAGACTGCTTATTCTAATGGACTCGTATGATCAATCTTTTTTGGAAAGAACTGCGAAACATCGCAATACGGTTGAGTTACCGGAAGTGTTGATTGTCATAGCGGACCGAAACAACGAATCCATTGCTCTTTATACCACGAAACTTTCCAACAACGGAACAAGGAGCACCGTAGCTGTGGATATCGTACCTATCCGTGATCTGGATTACTTTCCTGATAAATTCCGTGATATGAACGGCATCCCGATTCATATTCGTACGCTGATGTATCCACCGTATACGTATTACGAAGAAGCGGTAAGCCTGCTGGTGTCTTGATGAGTAACACTCAATTGATTGACTTAGGCTATTCTTTTGAAGGTACCAGAGAAAGCCAACGCTCGATATGCGGCATCGTTCAAAGAGGATATCCCTCTTTTTCTGGACGGAACAGAGGTAACTCTTGTTCTAGAATTTTGCCGCAAACACAACTGCAGTGTAGAAGCCTCTTTCGGTAAGTACACTACATAACCGAAACTCGTGCAGTATTTGTTTGAAAAAAAAAATCATAGTCATTCCGGAAATCAGTGAAAGACTATATTTTGGTGAGTTTGTTCCAATTTTTTTCTTTGATTTCTCAACGTGGAACATATTTAAGCTTTAAAATGATTAAAATGTGTATTAGAAATTTCTGAGGACTAGAGCTGTTCGTTTGTTTTGATAGAACTTCATATGCATTGTACGAATTTTAAATATAATGCGAATAATTCACTGGAACATCATTTAAACTGGTAAAGGCTGGAGAGTTTAATCGGAACCATATTTGAAATTTGAATGTGATTTCATTCTAAAATTTCCAACTTTCGGTAAGTGGAACATGTAAGAAATCTATCCTCTTTTTCTCGGTAGACGAGGTTTTCCTATGGGGAGAAGTCTTCGACAACCATACGGGAAATGGACTGATCGGTTCTGTCGTTGAACGTCACGCAGATATTGCAGTGGCAGCTATCTACTACTGGTAAGAATTATTCAATCATCTCTGCAGAATCACTCTCAAAATACCTACTTGTTCGAAAGGCGTGAACCGTACAAATTTGCTACGTACACTCAGCCGATTAGTCGGTCCGGAATTACAGTCCTGGTCCCAAAACCTCATGTTCTACCTCCATGGCGAACACCGTTTCTTTCCTTCGCCCTGTCACTATGGATAGCAGTGCTCGTAGCATTTTGTGTTGCTGTGTTAGCCGTATGGTTGATCGAAAAGGTGCGTTTTGATATTTTGCAACCAGATGAACTGCCGGTCACATTAAGTGACTCAGTGTTGACGATGATTGGGTTCTACATGGAGCAAAATGCTCGAATGCGCACAGATTTGCTGTCATGTATTCTGCTGTTTACGTCATTGCTGTTTGCGGGTTTTATGGTTGGTAATTGCTACGGTGGGGGTTTGGCTGGTATTATGACAATCCCACAGTACGAGAAATCAATCGATACAACTGTGGATTTGGCAAATAGCGGAATGATGTGGGGTGGCACTGCCTTATCGTGGATATTCTCTATTCTCGATGCGCCTCAGGTAAGCTTATTACTCCTTAAATAACCAGTTCATCATAAAATCCCATAACAAAATCTTAATCCGTAGCCCTACATGAAAAAATTGATCGCAAAATACCGTGTAGTAAGTGAAGAATTTTTGGCTCAACACGCCAAGACTCACGATATGGGATTTTGTGGTGAACGAACCGAGTTCCATCATTTCGTACCGGCAGACTTCGTTGACAGTGAGGCATCAACCATGCTGCAGCTGCTGAAGGACGATCTCTACTGGGAAAGCGTAGCCGCAATGGTTACCAAGACGTGTCCGTTCAAACAAAAGTTGAACGATCTAATCGTTCAGGTTAAACAGTCTGGAATACAAAATGTTTGGGAGTTACAGGTAATTATGGAGTGTTACATTACTAACGAGCTCTAACCGTATCTTTTCTCATGGTAGGCAGCAAATCGATACTTGCATGGATCGATTCAGTTAAACATTGTGAACGCCCAAGCGGCAGGTTCGGGCGACGACGTTGTGAAGCTTACGATTTCTCACTTTCTCGGTGCTTACATGATCTTGGCGGTTGGATTGGGCACTGCATTTCTAGTGTTTTTGTTAGAAATATCCCGTATAAGTTTTGCCAGTTTTGTTCATGGATGGAAAAAACATTTGCGGGATAAGCTCGTTCTGAGACGCAACTAATGAGTTGAGTTGAATTTGTTAGTTTGGGTTCGTTTTTTGTAACAGTATGTTGAAGCAGAGTTGCCAGGGTAAAAGGGTAAAAGGGTCGATTGACAAACGGTCGAAGGGACAAAAAGTTGAATGAAAAAAAATCGAAAGGAAAAATTATCGAAGGGCAAAAAATCGAACGAAGAGCAAGGAGACAAAAGGTCGAATAGACAAAACGTCGAATGACAAAAGGTCGAAAGTAGAAAACGTCGAGTGGACGAAAGATCAAATAGCCCAAATAAGGACAAAAATTCGAATAATAAAATTGATGAATTTAGAATGCTCGAGAAGAACAAAAAAAAGAAAATATAATACAATCAGATACCTTTTTTATGAAGGTTTACTGGCGGGACTCTGATACCTCTGCACCAGGCCTTTGATGATATCGTTAAATAAATCCTTTCCAACCATTTTGCCGTACACGGAACATGTATAGTCACTAGATTCATAGTCTGGCGGAGACAAAAACGGGAGCCAATTTTGATTGTCACTTGGCCGGAAAGCCATTTGTAAACAATGACTTTCAATTCCGATTTCTCTCAAAACTCAGAACACTCCAACATATTGGAAGCAGCATCTGGTGGAAGAATGTTTGTTCTACCATATGGTGTATCTGAACATCAAAAAAATCTAATGATACGAAAGAAATCAACGTTTAAAATCATTGTTTACAAATGGCTTTCCGGTCCTTATAATTAATTACTCGAGTAATGTTCGATTGGCTCCGCCAAGTGACAGTTCCCGTTTTTGTCTCCGCCAGACTATGAATCTAGTGACTATAGGAACATGTCGTTCAAAAAGACGCTGTTGCAAATGACTCGGAAGGAGCCACGTTTGAGAATTTTGAATCCTTTCGTCTGTTCATAGGCGTAGCCAGGATTTCGAATAGGGGGGCGCAAGCTTTGCTTTTTTTTAGAGAAGGAGAGAGAGAGAGAAGAGAGAGTTAGAGAGAGAGAGAGAGAAAGAGAGAGAGAGAGAGAGAGAGAGAGAGAAAGAGAGAGAGAGAGAGAGAGAGAGAGAGAGAGAGAGAGAGAGAGAGAGAGAGAGAGAGAGAGAGAGAGAGAGAGAGAGAGAATTACAGCGTCTTCAGCCAGTTGCTGCACAAACTGAACACTTAACATTATACAACGGACAACACAACGCCCGGTGGACCCATATAGTAGGGACATTATCAAGTTTCATCGGCTGGAGCGAGAATCGAGACCTCAGTTTGTGACTTACTGGATTTACTTTTCTACCCTCACCCAAAATATTTTACAACACCCGTTCGATTTAGGCAACAAGATTAAACTATTCTAGACTTGATCTGTAATGAAAAAAAAAAAAAAAAAAAAAGATTTCAAAAACCCTCGATTTTTCCCGTGTTTCAAAATCGAACCCCATTAAATAGGAACCATGCTGAAATCTTACGGGTACTGTTATGTGTCGAAATATTTATTTTACAGTCAAGTTGGATTTTTGTATACAACAACCACAGAGTTTGTTAACACTTTTTACTGAAAATGTACTTTTCCTCGCGATCCGCTCACCCACACTGAAAATTAAATTTCGTTTTTATTACGAAATCGAATGCAGGGCTAACAAATCTATTCGTTGTTTTCTGCAACAAAATGGATTTGTTCTTTTCAAGAAACTACCTTCGTATTCAATGCCACAATGCTGTTACATAACTGTTAAAAGCACGAAGCATTAGTTGACACAGAAAGAACACTCGTTCATTGTACGAGAACAATACAAAATGCTACGAATATTTTGTTATCAATAAAAAAGAAACGTCTATCAGGTGGTTGCATGATTGACTGACAGAACTTTTATATCGACTCTGTATGTAATTGAAAAAAAGCGCAAACTACGGGGAGTTCTTCAGATTTTTTTTAAATATTTCTGACATGAGACTCGAACCTGTATTTTTGGGAAGACTTGTTATTGAATCCGTGGTTGATCTCACTAAGTCATGGTGACTCGTTAGAAGTAACTTGATTAATGGGTATGAACTTATAACTCTCGATAGCCCTTTAATTTTTATTTCGGGATAAATCAATGATTCCACCCAAGCAGCAAAACCAACATGTATGAGTACGATTGAAAAGAAGAAGCAGCTGGTTGGTCTTCACGAAATTCATTTCGTGCATTGTACAAAAAGGTGTAATGATAGCATTTCACCAGATGACCAGCATTAAGAATGTATTATAAAATTTATGAGACATCTGTTCTTTGTACAAAATCCATGTTTACGAAACGATGGAAAACTAATTCAGGAAAATAAATTTTCAGTGCAAATATTGACAAGGCAGCACCACAAAAACACCGTTGTTTTACTCACCGTGCTCACACCGTTTCAATAGAATTTTGTTAATGGTTGTTCAAATAATAAGTGGTTAGCT
Organism: Aedes koreicus; assembly: GCA_024533555.2. Taxonomy (NCBI): domain Eukaryota; kingdom Metazoa; phylum Arthropoda; class Insecta; order Diptera; family Culicidae; genus Aedes; species Aedes koreicus. The sequence goes on along the minus strand of JAHHFK020000305.1, from coordinate 25,946 downwards.
TTTTACAAACATACATTTTGAGTTTTGGTGGTTTATAGCTTATGGTTTGCGTCCTCTTAAATTACCTTAAGTTTAATTATTTTCTCTGTTTTATCCAAACAGGAAAATCAAGCATAACTTAACAAACCGACGTAAGTTGCAATTGTAAGCAAGCTGTTTGTGATAGTTTTTTGCTACTTGCATTCTTAATATACGATTAATAAGAAATAATAAACTCATATGCGTTCAATCGGCTATTCTTCATATTTTGAAAGTAGTTCAGATTTACTGGTGCATCTGCGTTTTGAAATTAGAACCGGTTTATCTGATATGATACAGGTGAAACAGGATCTGTCGAAACGGTATAGTGTCGTGGTATCAAGTGGAGTGTATCTGAGTAGTATAAAACAAAATCGGTGTATTATCGAATTATATTAAAATTGTTGTTCAAATTCGAGAAAAACCACAATTTTTCATAGTTTTCTCTTCGTGGTTATTGCAGCGGCATTTATTTAGTTTTGTTCGTTTGTTTCTTTTCATTACATTTATGGTACTACTAGATAAAAATAAATCAAAGAACTGCTATTAATTTACAAAAATCATTGCGCAATTCACACAATGTGCACTCAATTCACCAGCAGAGCACTTTTTCGAAATTAAATTTAGAATGAGAAGTAATGAACATCGACGTTAATAGCAGCTTGTTGTGGTATGTATTTGATTGATGAATTTCCTGCAAATGAACTTACTCAACTTAGTGTTGTTTTATGCCATTGTCATACAAAACCGAGTGCTAACCGAGTACTTATGTATTTATTCTATCCGGTGATCCGTTTTGTTACAAACATTCTTCGATTTATAAACACGCGTTTTCTCCCATAGAAACGGATAAAATCTTGGAAGATGGGGTAGCTCTCGAATCTTCCGGTCCACCGCTAAGCATCTTGCTATGAGGTACCAGGTGGGTCTACACCGACTGCCTGTCGATCTGCCAAATTTGGAAGACATCTGCATTGAGTTATTTCAAATTATAATAATCCGTCCACTATATCACAATATATTGGGATTTGTTGAGCAGATTGGAGATAATGAAATTATTGGGTATAGGAACCAGTCTCCCCCGCTTGGTGCTGAACCGATCATTAGAAGCATAAAGTTGCCAGAAACGCACTCTTATTTTTACCAAATCCCTCAATCGCAATTTTCAATGGATTCGCATAGATTGTTCTTAAGAAGGTTCTACTTGATTGATACAGTTGTAAAAATTGAAACTTTACGAAAAAGAGTATGCTTCGAGCTTCGGCCGTGAAAGGTTGTGTCGATGCTTAATTACGCACTATTTTGTTATCGGGCATGGGGGGTTTCGTATTGTTTCGGTTATCTATAACTAAGCAATGCGAGTTATCGAGTGAGCATTGAAAAAAAAATACAAAAATGCTTCCTGGTGAGATGTGGTGGTTCTCCGGGATGGTGGACCGCTGGTGAGGATCACAATTAATTGCCATCCATAATGTTGGTTTGCCATACTCGCCGTGTCACTTTGAGAAAGTAAACCACTATACCTTTTTGTGAGTGGCTCCAATACCATCCTTACTGTTGGTTAAATCGGTTCAAATCGGATTTTCAGCATTATAGAGAATCTTTTTGTTTTTCCAATGAAAAACCACCATCACACTTTGTGAGTGGCCCCAATAGCATCCTCACTGTTGGTATAAATACGTTCAAATCAGAGATCGGAACTAATATTTAAATATTTCAATAAACGCCGCGTGAATTCAGCTTATCGTTTAACAAAAAGAAACCTGCTACCACCCAATCTTGTTATCCAACATCCCAGTGATTTCTGGTGAAAGTGCAGAGGCGGTCTCGGCTTCCAATAAAACGAGTATCACATCGACAGATTCCTACCCTTTGCTTATTTGACCTGCATTCGGGTGAAGCAGGCGCCAGTATTGCCTTAGTTTAGGATCACCAGTATGCTAGTCTCAACCATCATCTGTTGGTTCTCTGTGTAATAACAGCTGACCTGGCAGCAACGGAATAGCAACCTTGAGCGGTCAATCGTGCTCATTATCTTGCTCATGCTCATAGAAAGGGATACCTTTCCTGGATTATATCGTAGCATGTGCTCCATTAATATCTCTTGGATACAGAAACAATATTTCAAAATACTGACTCAAACTGTAAGATATGATTAACAAATATTCTCAATAATACGAAACTACAGTACCGTTAAACGGGATATTATTGATCGGCGGGGTAATATTGACCGGTTTGGCCCATATCATGAATAGTTCAAATATACATTTTCCGTTGGTACACTTTCTAACTATGAATTATGAATTATGTTTCTCAATCTAGTGTTATTTGGCTTCCGAAAGCTATAACATTGGTTAAAATATTAAGTTTTTTGATTGCCAATAACTGAAAATTCAACTGGGAGTAACATTTCTCCACTTTCAGCTAGCGGGAATCAACCAATGAATGCTTTAATCATAGTTAACATTACACGCTAGAGATATTTTTTAGATACGCTAAGTTAGCTAGGTTGGGTTATACTATTAAAAAAAAATCTCATGGATTTCCACTTTTTGCATTTTTTTTGCTTCAACTTATTAGAAACTTCGCGCTTTTTCATTGATGTAAAGGGGCAATCTCACATATATTAAAAATAAATGATAAAAAATTGAAACTAACATTAAAAATCTAAAAATAAAATCAAGTGTAAGGGGGGGCAACGGCCCCACCCTGCCCCCCTCTGGCTACGCCAATGCGTCTGTTCCTTCAATTGTCTTTTACTAGTTTAATAAGGCATTACGTAATTTCTCCAGTCTAATGTAGTTTAGTCCGTTGGTGTGTTCCTTGTGCGTTAGTATGATATAACTTAACTCCTTGTCAAGCATTTGACTAGCCATGCAAGGATTATGTCGTCCATAGCGACGCTGTTGTAACTGCCTCAAAAGGTGTTACATTTTCAGTTTACTTTCCCTTTCTCTCAATCATGTTCATGTCCACTGTTTTGTATGATGCCGTTTTGTCTTTTTGTCTTGTTATATGTTATTTGTTATTATTGTCATTTAGTTTGTCAGTGTCAAGTTTACAAGTTTAATAAGGCGTTTTTCTTATCTTCACCATTTCTTCGTAATTTCCTTAGTCTTTTTTAGATTATTTCGTTGATGTGTCATTTATGTGCTCTGAGAGTGTTTTGAAGCCGTTTTCTAAAATCAAGAATCAAAAATCATTGTCATCGAGATATTTGAATTCTACCAGTTGTATTAATGCCTGATGTTACAAGTCTTAGTAGTTTCAACAATATAATTTTTAAGGTTTACTGATGGGACTCATGAGAGAGAAATTTCCATTAAAAGAGTTTGCGAGGTCGTTGCGTCTCTTCATGTTAGTTAGTCTGTTCCAAAGTTCCAAACACTGACTGACCCACTAGTCAGTGTTACGTTTAAGTGGACATTTCGTAACTTCTTCTGTCGTTTATAATTTAGTTAATTGATGTCTAGTTCTTATGTGCCCCGAAAATCATCGATGCGTACTACGTCTTACCTCATTTAATTCACCTATTACTTTGGCCGCCTTAGTCAGTTCTTGTCTTCAGCGTTAGTCAGTTATATTCTATAGTCAAATTTAGTTGTCAGTTTAATGCCTCCTTTTTGTTTGTTTAATACTAATCTCTAAGTCATTTAATCGCTTCAAAGGCTTACATCCATGTGCAGCCTAACAATAATTATATTTGAATCATGGTCAGCTATAAAATTCACTTTTCGGTGGCCAAGTAAAGCTTCATAACGCCTATTCCCTATCTATTATTATAAAATTATCGAGAATGATGCCGTTATAAAATTGTGTGTATACCATTGTTATAATGTGTGGTATTTGTATTATGGCTCTTTGAAATAAGATATAACAAAATAAAACTAGCACCACGTTCCTAGTTTCAATAAAACTTCTACTCAGTGTAATCAACAGTCAATTCCCTATGAATTTTAATAATCTTGAACCATTGCTTATCAATATTTACCTGGCTAGCTAAAGCTATGTCCATTTAGAATCCGGAATAATAAAATCATCAGTATCTCGGTAACGGATTGACGTACAAATAAATTTAATACATCAAAACAAAGGCAATTCACTTTACTTTAAGGAAAAAATAGCAAAACAAATCGTTTTTCTTCGTTTGTAATGAAAATTCGCACTTTCTTCTTTATTCCTCCCATCAAACGCTGCACACCTCCGGAATCAACTTCCTTGGCACATTTGTTCCACATTTTGGTCATCTGAGTCGCGTCCCGATCCGTTTTTCCACTTTTCTTAAGCTTTCGCTTCATTATTGCCCAAAATCTCTCGATGGGACGGAACTGCGGGCAGTTGGGTGGATTTATGTTTTTATCGATGAAATCTACGTTATTATCGCGGTACCACTGGATGACTTTCCGGCTGTAGTGGCAACTCGCCAAATCTGGCCAAAACTTCACGGGACCTTTATGGGCTTTAATGAAAGGTAGTACGCGGTTTTTGAGGCATTCTTCCTTGTACAGCTTCGAGTCCATCGTCTTATTCGTCACGAACACTTTGGTCTTTGCTCCGCAGCTTGCCAAATCATCAGTTTTTTTTTTTGGGAAATTTGTCCATAAAAGCAAACTTAAACTTCGCAGGAACATCTCCTCGTGCCGTCGCCATGAAGAATTTTTTGCCAGGAAGCTGTCCGAAATCCATTTTGACGTAGGTTTCATCGTCGATTGTGTGAGGTAGGTTTCATTGTTGAAATTGTTTGTACAAACATTTATAATGCATTCAGAGTCATTTAATATCTCAACAGAAAAAACAAAAACCCAAAACCGGACCTATCTAGGAACCAGGTAAAGATTGTACTCGAAAAATATGCAACACTTTCTTTTGTGTATCACTTTTTATTGCATTATTAAAAAAATAAAATTGTGAGCAGTACTTATTAAGAGTGTAATGATTACACAATCTGTCATAGTGATTATCGAAATGGCTTCCAAACAAGAAAATCTTGGAAAATCCAGGCCAGTCCCACAGCTGGAACGAGAAACAGTTGGGAATCGACAATTCGACCGTGTCTCGTGTGGTAAAATCATTCAAGGAGATCCAGACGGATCCCAGTGGCGAGCTGGCAGCGGAAAAAAAAGCGAAGACAACCGACTGGTCGCGACTTTGTGATCGCTTGGAAGGTGAGGGATAACTTCAAGCGCAATCCGAACCATTCGATTCGGGACGTGGCCAAAAAAGGTCAATTCTTCTGTCTGGTTCGCCCAGCAGACAATGAAGCGAACTGATAAACAGAATACGGTGGCCAAATTCCGCTCCAGAGAGCTGTACAATAAAGCGGAAGCTAAGCAGATCCCAGGCCTGGAGTTTTTCGTCGGCAAGTTCCACCCGGATGTTGCGGAGAAGTTCCGGAAGAAAAAGCTAATATATGTTTATTTATTCCTTGAGAGTTTAAAAAAATTCCGACTTAAAAAGATTTTTTGATGATCATTTATGTCTGCTGCATTTTCTTCAAGTACAATCTTAAATTGGAATAAAAATTTTGGGTACTGAAAACGAAGGTGTTTATTTCACATTAGAGAAAATATAACGGAACCATATATTCATATTTGTTTTTGACGAAATCTAGAACGTGTCTTTGAACACCACTCATCATATCTTGGACAATCTGTTGGCTTACCTGTGCGGCCATTTTGTTCCACCATCTTTTCATCTCTGTTGCAACCCGAGTCACCTTTCCACTCTTCTTCAACTTCTGTTTGACAACTGCCCAATATTTCCCATTTGGGCAGAATTGAAGGCGGTTGGGTGGATTGATGTTCTTTTCGAAGAGATCCCACCCGTTGTCTCGATACCACTGTAGCACTTTTCCACTGTAGTGGGAGCTTGAAAATCAGGCCAAAATGTTACAGGTCCATTGTGAGCTTTAATGTACGGAATAATACGTTTCTTCAGGCTCTCCTGCTTGTACATTTTTGAATCCATAGTCTTGTTTGTCACGAAAACCTGGGTTTTTGACCGTAGTTGTAGTTCATCGGCAAAAAAGAATTTCAACTCATGCTTTTATTCCATCAGTTCTACTTTCAACTACCATAGAGCTGATTGGGATCAATATCGAACATCTATGGAACACAACTTTGATCCTAATGTTCCATTGCAAACAAAAAATGAAATTAATAATGCTCTTGAATCTCTGGTTTTCTCAATAAATAGAGCAAGAGCTGCTTCAGTGCCAAAATGCGAGGTTAAATTCGATTCAGTTATAATTGATGACGATCTTCAGCTCTTGATTCGTCTGAAAAATGTACGTAGGCGTCAATATCAAAGAACACGTGATCCCACTATGAAAGTCATATGGCGAGATTTACAAAAACAAATTAAAAAACGCTTCTCTGCCCTGAGGAACAAACATTTTGAAAATAATGTGTCAAAATTAGATCCGAGTTCCAAACCTTTCTGGAAACTGTCTAAAATATTGAAAAAAACCTCAAAAGCTTATACCAGCGCTTAAGGAAGGTGATAGAATTTTGCTCACAAATGCGGAAAAAGCTCAAAAACTTGTTAAGCAGTTTGAGAGCTCCCATAATTTCAGTTTGGGTCTTACAAGTCCTATTGAGGATCAAGTTTCCAGGGAGTATCTGAATATTTTCTCACAAGAAAATATTTTTGATGATTCTTGGGGAACTGTTTTGGATGAAGTAAAAACTATAACTAACAAATTTCAAAATATGAAAGCACCAGGTGATGATGGAATTTTCTATATCCTCATCAAAAAACTCCCTGAGAGTACTTTGTCTTTCTTGGTAAAACTATTTAACAGATGTTTTCATCTGGCATACTTTCCAGATAAATGGAAAAATGCAAAAGTCGTACCTATTTTGAAGCCAGACAAAAATCCGGCTGAAGCTTCTAGCTACCGACCAATCAGTTTGCTTTCTTCAATAAGTAAGCTTTTTGAAAAAATAATTTTGAATAGAATGATGCTTCACATCAATACAAACTCAATTTTTGCTGATGAACAGTTTGGATTTCGCCATGGGCATTCAACTACGCATCAACTTTTGAGAGTTACAAATTTAATTCGTTCAAACAAAGCTGAAGGCTGCTCCACTGGAGTTGCTCTTCTAGACATAGAAAAAGCATTCGACAGTGTTTGGCATGAAGGTTTGATTGCGAAACTGAAAAAGTTCAATTTTCCGCTTTATATCATGAAATTAGTTCAAAACTACTTAACTGATAGAACTTTGCAAGTAAATTATCAGAATTCTAAATCTGATCAATTGCCTGTCAGAGCTGGTGTTCCTCAAGGTAGCATTCTTGGGCCAATACTTTATAACATTTTCACTTCAGATCTCCCTGATTTACCTCAGGGCTGTCAAAAATCTTGCTTTGCTGATGACACAGGCATTTCCGCTAAAGGAAAAAGTCTTCGTGTTATATCCAGGAGGCTACATAAAAGCTTGGACATTTTTACAGATTATTTTCAAAAATGGAAGATTTCTCCTAATGCTTCCAAAACTCAACTTATAATATTCCCACACAAGCCTAGAGCTGCATTTTTTGAAACCAAGTAATAGTCATATGGTCACTATGAACGGAGTTCCAATTTCTTGGTCAAATCAAGTAAAATATCTTGGACTGATACTTGATCAAAAATTTACTTTTAAAGATCACATTGAGGGCATTCAAGCCAAATGTAATAAATATATAAAATGTTTATATCCTCTTATAAACAGAAAATCCAAACTTTGTTTGAAGAACAAACTTCTAATATTCAAACAAATGTTTAGACCGGCCATGCTTTATGCTGTGCCAATATGGTCTAGTTGTTGTGCTACTAGGAAAAAAGCACTTCAAAGGATTCAGAACAAAGTTCTGAATATGATTTTGAAGCTGCCACCCTGGTTCAGTACTATTGAATTACATAGAATTTCAAACGTTAAGACTCTAGAAGAAATGTCCAACAAAATAATTCATAATTTTAGACAAAAATCATTGCAGTCTTCAATTGCAATGATCAATTCTCTCTATAGATAAGAACAAGTTTTAAGAAATCAATAATTATTCTTACACGCAGGCAAAAGGAACCCTGTTAAAAATACTGAATAGACAAAGTAAAAATAATATTAACACAATTAGATATAAATAATAGCATATAAGGTTGAAATGTTAATTACTTAGCAGGATCACCTAGGTTAATATATGAATGTAAAATAATGTAAAAATTTGGAATAAATAAAGAGTTAAAAAAAAAACTCATGCTTTTATGCTTTATGTTTTATGTTACAAGTGGCTTTATAGAACTTTTATCAGGGAAGCTACCCATGATTCAACTTCACGTACGTTTCGTTTTCCACGAGGATGCATCTTTCGCACTTCATAAGAACCTCATTGTGCAACTTTCAGGCACATGTTTTGGCCACTGGATTTTTCTTCACTGTCCTTTTTGGTTCCTTACTGGCCGGAGAAGAACAAAATCCTTCTCGCAGACCAAACCACCTGACGATGCTATGGTTGGCATTAAATTTCTTGGTTTGCCTTAATCGTTGTTAACACCTTCAAATGTAACTTCCGATCTTTAGTTCCACTAAGACGCTTGCTATGATCCATGCCGCTCACGGAAATGTTTGAGCTCGATTTATCCAATTTCAACGACTTAGCGAATTTATAACCAGACCAGACCATAACCAGACGTCGGATTTTCGAATTGGGTGTCCAAAATTAATTTTCGGTTTGCCAGCTTCCATAAAATATATCTTATTTTAAACAAATTTTTTACTAACAAATGCAGTCTTTCAGCGATCTCGAGTTGATTCAGCGCTCGGCTACGCAACGTCAAGTCGACCATCGTCCGACTCTATTGCCAAGTAAAATGTCTGGCCGTGACAAATTTGCAGTCGGATTGCAGCTCCCACTCGGTCACATTCACCGTCTGCTCTGGAAGGGCACTACACCGAGTGCGTTGATGCCGAAGCTCCCGTCTACTTCACTGCGGTGATATACCTGGCGGGTGAAGTGCTCGAGATGGCAGGAAATGCCAACCCGCGACAACAAGTAGACCAAAATCATACCACGTTACATGCAGCTGGCCATCCGCAACGACGCAGAGCTGATGAAACTTGTGCGGTGTGAATATTTCACAGAGTGTTGTATTCCTCAGGCTGTCCTGCTGAACAAGAAGGCCGAGTGAAAAGCCTAAGTTCAGTTCTCTCCATCTTCTCTCCGTCAACTAAAATCCGTCCTTTTCAGGACGAACAAATTAAATTGCCTATCCAAAGAGTTTGTTAATTTGAAGTTTCTCTTGCGTTCATCAAAATTTACATTCCCACGCACCGGCTCAACATGGCATAGCTTCAAAGGTCGCGTCCCGGAGTAAATGGCCAAGCACGTTTGATAGTTATAACCAACAAACAAAATATATGTCTATATCTCGACTCTCTTTGGATAATGTTTTGTCCCTGAAAAGGGCATTTTTCTTATGCAAAAGGTGATGTGAATTCACCCTCCGAAACCATACAGCGGGATGATTTCATTTCCTCGCTGGTGTCTGGCGCAACTAGTGTAGCCCGTCCCCTTTTGTAAAATTTGTTTCGCATTGCCTTTGGGTTACCGTCAGATCGACCATTGTAGTTGAGTTCTTTGTTGTTCCTAGTTGTGAATAGCGGATTAGTTGCTGGCAAGTAAATTAGGCATATTTCTGTCAAGAAAATCATCCGTCTAGCGAGCAGTAATTAAAGCTAATTATTGTGGCGCAATAACTCAATTTCGTCCCCTTTGGCGCAATTTGTAACACATTGCCTTCGTTAGTACCGCCTTCTTTGGTGCACTAGCATCTGACGCCTTTATTTAATAGTTCTTAGCAGAACAGTTTGATTCAGTCTTACGCTGTGCAGTGGCTGTAGGATCGCAGTTGGCGGCAGCAAGCACAATGGAGCAGTCGTTACCTGGAGTAGCGTTGGTGCAGTTGACAGTTGGTGCCGATGCGCCCGCCAACCTCGCTGCGAGAAACATGGCTGCTGAAGCCTACGAGTTGGCGGGAAACAGCCGCCCGTGACAACGAGACAAGAATCACCCCACGTCACCTGCAGATGGCCACCCGCAATGACGAGGAGCTGAACCAAGAAGACCAAGAAGAAAGCCCAAGTTCAATCGCGAGCCATGTTTCTCCCCCCGTCAATTAAATCCGTCCTTTTCAGGACGACCAAATCAGTTTGCCAATTAAAGAGTTTGTTTGGTTGAATTGTTCTCTTGTGCTGTTGGAAATTTCAATAACCGCGCCCCGGCTGAACATAGAATTGCTTTAAATGCCGCGTACCGGAGTAAATGACAAAGCGCGTTGAACAACCAACGAACGAAATTCAAGAATGGATAATTCGAGCCGGACTGCAAATTAAGGTTGTACTGCGAACGTTTACTGTATGGGAATTGATGGGAATTAGAACAATCAAGTGATCTAGATTGCACATTTCTGCGTAGTCCTACGTCACCTTTGCACACAACCCCATTGGGGTTGATGCTTTTACGAATACATTTATCGAAGTGGTCTGAGCCCGTTACAAAAGTGCACTGCACCTTACGGATGTTGGCGTACGGTTCCTCAGCTAGTTCTCTGGAGGAATATGTGAGGATTGGGGGGTCAATCAGCCTGTTGACCCTGAGGATTTTTTTGAAAAACACCGGAACAACCTCTGCAACAACAGAAAGATAAGAGACATTCAGTCCATCAGTCTGCATTCAATGTTTTGTTTTATTTTTCTCTGTTCGTCGTATGACACTTGAATTCATGCAGTTTTCGAAGACGAAGTGAATCAAAGTACTAGAAATGGGATCCGTCTCCCTACATACTACATCTTCGAAAAAAAGTTTTTTCATACCAAACTGAGAGTTTACTACTGGGCTTCAAATGGTGAGTTGACACCTTCGAACCTTCGAGAGTGCGACCGACTTATGGTCCTCACATGCACCTACCTCACGCCTCCACGAGCCATATGAGCACAAAAGACTGCCAGCTGAAACATGGAGACTCTTGTTGACGTAGCCTAGGAAATGTTGTCATTTTGATAATAGCAAAGTGAGGGGGCTCAAAATCATTTCATATTATTTTCTATTCTCAATTAGTAAATAAGTTCAGCACGCTTTGGAATCGCCTTTGCATTTCAAACCCATTTAAGAGCCTGGAGCAACATGATGTATATATATATATATATATATATATATATATATATATATATATATATATATATATATATATATATATATATATATATATATATATATATATATATATATATATATATATATATATATATATATATATATATATATATATATATATATATATATATATATATATATATATATATATATATATATATATATATATATATATATATATATATATATATATATATATATATATATATATATATATATATATATATATATATATATATATATATATATATATATATATATATATATATATATATATATATATATATATATATATATATATATATATATATATATATATATATATATATATATATATATATATATATATATATATATATATATATATATATATATATATATATATATATATATATATATATATATATATATATATATATATATATATATATATATATATATATATATATATATATATATATATATATATATATATATATATATATATATATATATATATATATATATATATATATATATATATATATATATATATATATATATATATATATATATATATATATATATATATATATATATATATATATATATATATATATATATATATATATATATATATATATATATATATATATATATATATATATATATATATATATATATATATATATATATATATATATATATATATATATATATATATATATATATATATATATATATATATATATATATATATATATATATATATATATATATATATATATATACAGCGATTCCACGGGGAAAGAATAGAGTTGAAAAAAACAGTTAGTCGATTTTGCTCAAAATCGCTTGGTATGTTCTTCATCGAAAATAATAAGATAGAAAGCTCATTACTATTTGCTGAACCCGGTGCGTGCGCTGCTACGCTTGCAACTAAATGATGGAAAATTTAATATAACTTTCACGTTTATGGTTTTTTTTTTTTAAATGAGTTTTTTTCTTCTTGAGCAGGGGTTCAAACTTCTATCAAAACATGCTTCTTACCCGAGAAATACACGGTTTGTGTTTAAGTAACCTGGATAATTCTCGTTTTTGGTTGAAATTTGTGTTTCATTTGTATGGGAGCCCTCCCTTCCAGAGGGGGGTGGTTTCTCAAACCACCATACAATCATTGACTTCAAAACCCTCCACATGCCAAATTTGGTTCCATTTGCTTAATTAGTTCTCGAACCATCACACTGGGCTCATCGATTATAATAAAAATGTGGGTTTCATTTGTTTGAAGCCCCCCCCCCCCCAGAAAGGGAGGGGTCTTGAACTACCATAGAAACATTCTTGCCTTCACAACCCCCCACATGCTAAAGGTCTCGGGTTATGATGAAATTTGTGTCTCATTTGTATGAGAGCGCCCCTTCCTGAGAGAGAAGGGGTCTCAAACAATCATAAGAACCTTCCCCAGCCCCAAAATCCCTTCATATAAATTTTCACGTTAGTCGGTTCAGAACTTTCCGTGTCTATAAGGGTCTGACAGACAGGCAGACAGATAGAAATTCATTTTTATGTATATAGAAATCTAGCCTCCAAAAACCTCCATATGCTAAAAGTGGTTTCATATACTTGATTAGTTCTCGAGTCATGCAGAAATTTGCTTTTTATTTGTAGGGGGAGCCCCCCTCCCCTTCAAAATGGGGAGGGGTATTGAACTGCTATAGAAACATTTCTTGCCTCCAAATACCTCCACCTGCCAAATGTGGTTCCATTTGCTTGATTAGTTCTCGAGTTATGCAGAAATTTGTGTTGCATTTGTATGTAAACCCCCCTTCCCTCCCCCTTCCAGATGGCAAAGGAGTCTCAAACTTCCATGGAAACATTTCTCTCCTCCAAAAACCTCCACATGCCAAATTTGGTTCCATACGCTTGATTGGTTCTCGAGTTATGCACAAATTTGTGTTTCATTAGCATGAGAGCCCCCCTCTTACAGAGGGCGGAGGGGTCTTGAGTTACTTTAGAAACATTTCTTGCCTTCAAAAACCTCTACCTGCCAAATTTGGTTCCATTAACTTGACTAGTTCTAGAGTTATGCAGAAACTTGTGTTTCATTTGTATGGTAGCCTCCCTTTATAGAGAGGGGAGGGATCTCAAACTATCATAAAAACATTTCTTGCCTCCAAAAACTTCCGCATGCTAAATTTGGGTTTCTTTGCTTGATCAGTTCTCGAGTTATACAGAAATATGTGTTTCATTTGTATGGAAGCCTCCCTTTATAGAGAGGGGAGGGGTCTCAAACTATCATAAAAACATTTCTTGCCTTCAAAAACTTCCGCATGCTAAATTTGGGTTTCTTTGCTTGATCAGTTCTCGAGCTATACAGAAATATGTGTTTCATTTGTATGGGGGCCTCCCTTTATAGAGAGGGGAGGGATCTCAAACTACCATAAAAACATTTCTTACCTCCAAAAACTTCCGCATGCTAAATTAGGGTTTCTTTGCTTGATCAGTTCTCGAGTTATACAGAAATATGTATTTCATTTGTATGGGAGCCTCCCTTTATAGAGAGGGGAGGGATCTCAAACTATCATAAAAACCTTTTTTGTTTTCAAAAACTCACACATGCTAAATTTGGTTTCTTTTGCTTGATTAGTTCTCGAGTTGTGTAGAAATTTGTGTTTCATTTGTATGGGAGCCCCCCTTTCCAGTGAAGGGAGGGGTCTCAAACCACCATAAGATTATTCTCCGGCCCTAAAAATCTCTGCATACAAAATTTCACGCCGATCGGTCGTTCCGCTCGCGAGTTAAATCGTGACAAAAGAAACCCCAACTCATTTTTATTATATAGATATTGATTAAAATAATTAATGTACTTAAATTTGCTAAAATGGTCAAAGTATTTGTTTTTTATGATTTTCGAAATGTTGGACCACAACGACTATTTATTTTTATATTTTTTTATCAAAATTCAAACATTTTTACATAACATATCAAAAAATCTCAAATGTTCATCGAGCCGTTTTTTGATGGATTATGCCAAATCAAAATCATTAAATAATCAAATTAAATGCTGAGTTTTCATTGAAGGTAATCTGAGAAAACCCTTGCTTGTAGTCTAAAGCTTTGAGATTTGAGCTCCAATTTCTTAATATAGCGGAGCCTGGTCCAATCCCGACCCTGTGGCCAATTCCGACCTCCCAAGATTCTCTCAGACAGCGCTTGTTGCCAAATTTGGAAAATGATGCTCATTCCATGTGTGTATGGGAAAAAAAACTTGAAATTTTCAAAAAAATATAACTCTAAAACGGCTCAATGAACATTTAAGATTTTTTTATATGTTATGAAAAAATGTTTGAATTTTGATAAACAAATATAAAAGTAAATAGTCGTTGTGGTACAACATTTCGAAAATCATAAAAAACAAATACTTTGACCATTTTAGCAAACTAAAGTACATTAATTATTTCAATCAATATTTTTAATAAAAACAAAAAATAATGAGCTTTCTATTCACAGAAAGACATTGCAAATCGACCCAGTGGTTCAGAAGTTATGATTTTTTCAAAATAATTTTTTTTGAAAAATGTAGATTTTTCTGGTAACCCTATATCGAACATGGTCACGTTAATAAAAAACATTCCCCAGTGAACAAGCGAACGGTACAGTTCGTTCGGTCCGCTTTCCGTTGCTTTAGAAGCTTTTAAAGAGTTGTTTCAATTCTTCAGTTTTGTTTTTTCGCGATCGCGAGTGAAACCGAGTCCTGGTTTCCTTGAAAAGAAATAATTGTGTGATAAGCAGTGCAACAACGTCATTAATTGCAATTAGCAATATTGCCACGATCGAAAAGCCATATTGTCCCGCATCTATACGGCACGCACACCAGCAGTCCATCGGGTGTAGCGTGCATTCGTTCATCTGCTAACCACCACCGACCAGTATCATCATCATCATCGTCATCATTGTCATCATCGCTGAGCTCCACGTCTAGCCGGTACACGGGGTTACACATCGTCGCTCGGCAGCAGCAGCACATTCGTTGACGGGCTGCAGCAGATCAGTAATACATATAAGATAAGTTTTTGTTTCTCCTGAATACATTGTAATTTTATAGTGTGTGTGAGTGTGTGAGAGTGTGTGAGAGTGTGTGAGAGCGTGTGAGAGAGTGTGCTTAGGTTTAGTTTGTTGTGTGCTTAGGTTTAGTTTGTTTATCTGTGATTGATTGTAGATAATTGCGTAAGTGGTTGAGCATCATAAGCTCCCACGGGTGCGACATGGATGATTTGTCGGAAGATGATTCATCCATGCCGCCAAATAATGAGGTTTCTCACAATGTCGCCCGGTCACGGGCCTATCCAGATGATTCAACTGGTCCATGGGTTGTCTATTTTCAGCCCAAATCGAAACCTCTGAATGTCTATCAAATTTCGAACGATCTGACCAAACGATTCTCGGCCGTGACCGAGATTATTAAAGTCAGACCCAATAAACTTCGAGTCGTTGTGTCCAACCTCAAGCAAGCTAATGAGATTGCTGTCTCCCAGCTCTTTACACTAGAATATAGAGTGTATATCCCGGCTCGGGGTATTGAAATTGAAGGTGTGGTCACCGAAACGAGTCTGACCCCTGAGATCCTGCTGAAGCGGGGGGTTGGTCGATTTAAGAACCCCCTGCTTCCCCCAGTTCAGATACTGGATGTGCGCCAACTAGGCTCAGTATCGACCAATAAGGGCGAAAAAAGTTCACACCGTCAGACTCGTTTCGCGTGATCTTCTCTGGCTCAGCCCTCCCTCAATACGTCGAGTTGGGAAAACTTCGACTGCCTGTGCGGTTGTTTGTACCCCGGGTCATGATCTGCCAAAAATGCCAGCAGATGGGACATACGACCTCCCATTGCGGCAATAAGGCACGCTGCTCTAATTGTGGGGAGAAGCACGAGGATGGCGCTTGCGCAGACAGCACACCAAAATGCGCTTTCTGTAAAGGAACTCCTCCTCATGCTCTCTCGTCGTGCCCGGCGTACAAACAACGCGGGGAGAAATTAGAACGCTCGCTAAAACAGCGTTCCAGGCAATCTTTCGCCGAAATGGTGAAAAAAGTCTCCCCACCACCCAATGCCAATACAAATCCCTTTGCTCCTCTGTCAGATGACGAGTCTGACTTTGATTTGGCTGAAGAGGGAACATCAGTCAGTTTTCCGGAAGGTGCTTCAAGGAAGCGAAGACGCGTCCGCCCACGGAAAGTTGCTGAAAAGAAGCCCGAGACCAGCTTGCCCATTTCAAAAATAGGTGGAAAAAGGAAAAAACAATTCCTCCTGGTTTCCGTAGTACTAACTACACCCAGGACTTTCCATCTCTCCCGGGGACATCCAAAACCCCTGAAGTCCCTATTTTAAGAACAGAGGCCCCCTCTTCAAGTGGGCTGTTCTCATTTGATGACATTGTCGAAGGTATCTTCAAGTACCTCGAAATTTCTGACCCTCTTAAAAGCATTGTCCTGGCAATGCTTCCAACAGTGAAGACTTTTTTGAAGCAATTAACAATTAAGTGGCCCCTCCTTGCAGCAATCATCTCCTTCGATGGATAATTTTCCAAATGAGGTCGGGGATTTGATCACTGTTCTACAGTGGAATTGTCGAAGTTTGATTCCTAAATTGGAATCATTCAAATTTTTAACTCACAATACCGGTTGTGATGCATTCGCTCTTTGTGAAACATGGCTCTCTTCCGAAATCAATCTTCCTTTTCATGATTTCAATATAATTCGTCTTGATCGTGAGGATTCACGTGGAGGAGGAGTACTTTTGGGGATCAAAAAGTGCTACTCCTTCTATAGAGTGAATTTTCCTCAAACTCCAGGTATTGAAGTTGTCGCATGTCAGACTGTTATTAAAAATAAAAGCCTTTGCATTGCTTCTGTCTATATTCCTCCTAGAGCCTCGATTAACCGAAAACAACTTTCAGATATGTGTTCGGTCCTTCCTTCTCCGCGGTTGATCATGGGAGATTTTAACTCTCACGGTACAGGCTGGGGAGAACTGTACGATGACAACCGGTCTTCCTTAATATATGACCTCTGTGACAACTTCAATATGACAGTTCTTAACAATGGAGAAGTAACACGTTTGGCTGGTACATCCTCAGTTGGCAGTAGATTAGACCTCACACTTTGCTCGAATTCATTATCGTTGGATTGCACATGGAATGTGATTCAAGATCCCCACGGTAGTGATCATTTGCCCATAAAAATTTCGATTGCCACCGGGTTCAATCCGTCGGAATCCACCAACGTCGCGTATGATCTTACCCGTCACATCGATTGGACAAAGTTTAGGACAGCAGTAGATGAAGCCGTAACGACGGTAGAAGAGCTTCCACCGCTGGAGGAATATAACTTCCTCTCCAACCTGATCATAGACAGCGCGCTTCAAGCTCAAACTCGATCAGTTCCAGGGACGTCATTTCGCAGGAAACCTCCTTCTCCATGGTGGGATCAGCAATGCACCGAGGTTTACCGTAAGAAGTCCGACGCGTTTAAAGTTTTCCGTAGACGTGGAACACCTGAGCACTTCGAAGTATACACGGCTCTCGAACGCGAACTTAAGAGCCTCATCAAGGCCAAGAAACGCGGATACTGGCGAAGATTCGTGGACGGGCTATCGCGCGAGACGTCGATGAGTACTCTTTGGAACACGGCGCGAAGATTGCGTAACCGAACTACGAACAACGAGAGCGAGGAGTACTCGGACCAATGGATCCTCAAGTTCGCGCGAAAAGTTTGTCCAGATTCTGTGCCGGCACGGATCATTCCTCGTGAAACCGAGAATTCGATAGATGAGATCAGCCAACCCTTTTCAATGGTAGAACTCTCTCTCGCACTCCTTTCGTGTGGCAATACGGCTCCAGGGGCTGATAGGATCAAGTTCAACTTGCTTAAAAACCTCCCAGACGTCGCAAAGAGGCGCATGTTGCACTTGTTTAATCAGTTTTTGGAACACAATATTGTACCGGATGATTGGAGAAGGGTGAGAGTTATCGCCATTCAAAAACCTGGCAAACCCGCGTCCGACCACAACTCCTATCGACCCATCGCGATGTTATCTTGTATTCGAAAGTTGTTGGAGAAAATGATCCTCTTCCGTCTGGACAAATGGGTTGAGACGAATAACCTGCTTTCAGATACTCAATATGGTTTCCGTAGGGGTAAGGGAACGAACGACTGTCTCGCGTTACTTTCCACGGATATTCAGTTAGCTTTTGCTAAAAAAGAGCAAATGGCTTCTGTATTCTTGGACATAAAGGGGGCTTTTGATTCAGTATCTGTTGAAGTTCTTTCAGATAAACTCCACGCTTGTGGCTTTTCACCATTAATGAATAATTTTTTGTACAATTTGCTGTCAGAGAAACATATGAGCTTCTCTCATGGAACCTCTACAGCTTCACGATTTAGCTACATGGGTCTCCCCCAGGGATCATGTTTAAGCCCTCTTTTGTATAATTTTTATGTCAAAGACATTGACGGTTGTCTAAGTGACAACTGTACGTTGAGACAACTTGCAGATGACGGTGTAGTGTCTGTCACGGGACCCAATGGGGTCGATCTGCAAGGACCCTTACAGGATACCTTGGACCATTTGTCTACTTGGGCTTTAGAGCTAGGTATCGAATTCTCTACGGAGAAAACTGAGTTGGTAGTTTTTTCTAGGAAGCATAACCCAGCACAACCGAAGCTTCAAATTTGGGGTAAGCCGATAACTCATTCTATGTCATTTAAATATCTTGGGGTCTGGTTCGATTCTAAGTGCACCTGGAGATCCCATATAGAGTATCTGAAGCGAAAGTGCCAGCAGAGGGTCAATTTTCTCTGCACAATTACCGGGACCTGGTGGGGAGCTCATCCACAAGATCTTCTAACGTTGTACCGGACAACGATTTTGTCGGTTATGGAATACGGTAGTTTTTGTTTTCAGTCAGCGGCTCGGTCGCACTTCATTAAACTGGAACGTATTCAGTATCGGTGTCTTCGTATCGCGTTAGGTTGCATGCACTCGACTCACACCATGAGTCTTGAAGTGCTGGCTGGCATGTTGCCACTCTCGGATCGGTTTTCAGAATTATCTCTCCGGCTCCTCACCAGGTGTGAAGTTATGAACCCCCAGGTGATCGAAAATTTTGAGAAGCTCCTTGAGTTGAATACTCAAACCCGCTTCATGACCTTGTACCATTTGTACATAACACAGGATGTCAGCCCTTCGCCGAATATTTCCAATCGTGTTTGCTTCTCCGATTTCGACAATTCGGTTCATTTTGATTTATCCATGAAGCAGGAGCTTCATGGAATCCCAGAGCATCATCGTCCTATGATCGCTCCGGTAATATTTGCTGCAAAGTTTGGCCAAGTTGATTCCACTAAATCGTTCTTCACTGACGGATCTTTGATAGAGGAGTCAGCAGGCTTTGGTATATTTAATGAAATTTATAGCGCCAATCGTAAACTTCAAGCTCCTTGTTCCGTATATGTCGCTGAATTAGCGGCAATACACTTTACGCTAGAAATTGTTGCCTCATTATCACCGGATCAGTACTTCATTTTCACGGATAGTCTCAGTTCTATAGAGGCTATTCGCTCATTGAGGCCGGTAAAGCACTCCTCGTATTTTCTCATGAAAATACAGGAGCTTCTAAGTGCTTTATCTTCGCGTTATTTTATCATCACCTTTGTATGGGTCCCATCTCATTGTTCAATTCCGGGCAATGAGAAAGCGGACTCGCTTGCAAAGGTGGGCGCTATGGAAGGCGATATTTATGATCGACAAATCGCCTTCAACGAATTTTTTCCTATTTTTCGTCAACAGTCACTCGTCAGCTGGCAGCATAAATGGAGTAAAGGAGATTTGGGGCGATGGCAACATTCTATCATCCCAGAGGTGTCGAAGAAATCTTGGTTTAGGGGGATGGATGTGGGTCGAGACTTCATTCGTGTCATGTCTCGCCTCATGTCCAATCATTATTCTTTGAACGCTCATTTATACCGTGTTGGGCTGAGCGACAGCAATCTCTGCGAGTGTGGACAAGGCTATCAGGACGCAGATCACGTTGTTTGGTCTTGTGCTGAGCATCGTGGAGTCAGATCGGAGCTTTGTGATTCCCTTCGGGCTCGAGGTAGACAACCCAATGTGCCAGTTCGAGATATTTTGGCTGTACGTGATTCGGAGTACATGAAACTCATTTATGTGTTTTTAACTAACATTAGCCTTAGATTGTAGTTAGTTTAACCTGTATGTTTACTTTAAGTTTTTTTTTATCTGTGTATGTGTGTGTGTTTTTTTTTCTTTTTCAAAAAATGTTCAAGTCAAAAGAAAACCATAAAATGTATAGTTATAAGCGTTTAGATAATTTAGAATTTAAATTTAATGTGTTATGTAAACCTTACTTTAAATTCCCACCCTCTTTCCCATCCGTAATTTGTAATTCCTATTAACCTCGAGACGGCCGCGAGTAATCGGTTTCATCCCCCTAACTTTAGTTTTAAGATAAATGATGTATAAAAATATGAAAATTTGGCTCTGTAAAGTTGATTCGATTGAGCCTGCACAAATAAATGATTAATAAAAAAAAAAAAAAAAAAATTAATGGAAAAAACACCCCAGCATTGATTTCATACATTTAACACCCACCCACCACCCCACCCGGAAACGGGGCCCCCCCCCCAGGCCACTCCCCCCCCGTGAATTTTTTTGGTACCAATAAATTATTTAATTACCGACCCCAAAACTTAACTCCCACCCTCCCAACCCCTTCACTAACTAAGAAAAAAACAACATGCTTAGAAAATCATAATACGAATCCCCCCAAAAAAAAAGACGTCGGTGGTATCTTCTGATAGATCAAACCCACAAGCCCGGAAGGTTGGGGTGAGAGAAAAACGACAATAACGACAGGTATATTTTTTTTCTGGTCATTACACCGCCGTTGATCTCGGAATACGTCAATGTTAGTTATGATACCGTTTGTCGACATTATGTTGTCGTAAACACGGTTCAATAATGAGAAACCTTTGACTGGCCACTGTTTTTCGGACAAGTGTTTGCTCTAGTTTGGAAACTAATCATTATATAGTGGGGAGAACGGGAACAAGAAAGTTCGAATCGGTTTTTAATAGATATTTTGAACGTTATTGTACGGCCAATGAAAACTCACCAATTATGATTATAAATCAATCAACTTAGTTTCAAGAGATGATTTGTGTTATTAAGGTTGATATGTAATGATCGTAGCATTGGTTTTCAAACAATAATTACTGAAATATATTTTTGAGTGATGATATAATTTGAAGTTGATAATGAATTAATCTCAACTAATAACTTGATGATTTTCATTCAAGTTAAAGGAAATGTTTTTGTTGTACCTTTTAAAACAAGGCAGTGAAGGATAATATAAGGTATCTCCGTAAAATATGAAGTGTTTGAAGTTTGAGGCTGAAAACACAACGTAGCTTTTCTTCCTAAGAGTTTTCTTTTTGACATACGAATTAATTTTATTTCATCCCAAACCCGTTTCTCGATGTGCTATATAAAACTTCCACAATAAAATTTGCAACGCTGAACCTGTTTGATTACTGAATGCAAATTAGTTCTTATTTTGCAGAGAGTCAGCCAACATCAAAGGCATTCTAATCTTGAATTAAATTATTACTTTTTTTTAACGTTCTTACTGGAACTTCATGCTTCATCTCATCGGAGAGAGATTTAATAGCTACTTGCATTTTATTCGAATTCGAACAATGATAACGAAGCTTGCAATTAACAACCAACCCAAATTTTGAATGAATGTTTAAAATGTTATCAATATATACGTAGGGAGGCTTATTTAGAGGCCGAAATGGGTAATTATCTTGCATAGATTAATTATTATTTTCAAAGTGAACAGCTATTCATAATGCTTAATTTAACTGCACCACGCTTCTTGATCACCACATTTGAGAAAAACATAACTTTACCTGTTGATTGGAATTGGGCAACATATATTATTCTTTGTTTCACAATTTAAACAACAAGTTTAATTCAAGTCGCAAAACAATAAATCATTTTGCTACAATCATTCTCAATTTACTGTAATGCATGATGTGACCTTATAAGAAATTTTAAAACCCACAATGTGGATAATCTTAGCGTGTGTCTTTTAAGCGATCCATGTACTCAAGTAGCCACACTGCATGGCACCAACATCAAATCACACACGCCAGCGGTGTTATTTATCACTTCCCATTTGAGTTAATGGAACATTATCTTGTGCTCACGATTCATACAGTCTAACATTTAATATGTGGATAACAATAATGTGCTAATATTCCGTTCTAAAGCACAAACAACCTACTAGTGTAATAATTGTAGATTTAAAATTAAATAACTCCATTATTTCAACTCGAAATTCGCATGTTACACTTCAACGTTGGACCATGTTAAAAAGCAAAAGAACTCATTAACTACATCAAACATGAGACGACTTTGTCTTGCATGTTATTATCGTGACAGAAGGCATGTCTTAAGCTTTTAACATATCTACCAGTATTACGCAAACGACCTCCACAGCTCATCGTCGTTGTCCCCGAGGGGGTTAAGGCAAGAGACGGTTTTGGGAGGACAGCTCTAGGGAAGTTCATCGTAACATTATATAACAACACCGAAAGACGAAAAAAAAAAAAAAACACACGGACACACACTATCCAATGCATCTGACCAGAGCCCATGATGAAGGGGCTTGGGTTCAACGGACTCCATTCCGCAATGTACGACGGGCGGTGGCCATTGCTGCACTTGGACCGGAAAGATGGCAATGATTATACATCACTCACCAGCGGTATCTCACCTGCACTTTTTGAGCGAAACGCTGGTAATTTAGCAATCAACGTCAAATTCCGTCAGTTTTCGGTTTTGCGCGAATCAGTCGTAAAATTTCGCAGTCAAGAGTTGCCTTCTAATTAAAACGATGTGATAAATACATTGATTGCTATTTTTTTCAATCTCTCAGCTGCTTTGATTATTTCGATACGAGTAGTGTTCACAGAGGTGTCTGTAGGATGATCTTAGGAATCCATGAAGATACTTTACACTTGATTGGATATTGACGATGCATTTGCAATGAATGATTTTAATCAATATATTAAATTTTTGGAGATATTGAAGCATTTGAAAATGGCTCTAATGTTGGCCTACGGATTTAGGTCTATCGATAAAAACTGACTGCCCGTAACATTTTCTCATATTGATTTGTCATCTAGACAATACAAATGCATATTTTTGGTTTCATTGTAATAACATAAATTCCAGCCTTATCAATAAACCCATTTGATTGGATCCACAGGCAAACACTGCATCCGTCTCCCCTATTTTTTAATTCATTATTATGTAAAGCAATGTCTCACCTAGAAGCACGCCACTACAAAGTACCTGGAAAAGTGATATTTGAAGGAGTATAGATCTACGGGGACGTTGCCAGCAGTGATTTCCGGCTGTTTTATCTGAAAACATGGCTATACCTAAAGATGTTGCTCTATATTACAAAACATTTTAATAGAAATGAATCTATAGAGGAATACACTTTACGTCAATTCCTGTTCGGTTTTATAAATTTTGCTTCAACAAATATACATCTTCATATCAAGTCCGTACAATAATAGCGAAAACTGTATAACCAGATTCTGGACAACAAAGAGGGATGTATCCTGATCGATGACGCAACCTACGGCAAAGAAGATTCGCGAACGCTGCCCGGCCGCAGTATTATGCGAGATCGGTGGACCAGGACCTGGACGACGCTGACACCACGGTGGCGATGGAAAAGTTTGAGCAGTAGGTGCTGGCAAGCGATTGATCCTGTGATTTGCGATCGTCGATTTTTTTTCAAGAAGGGTACAATTAAAGGGTGATACGGTCAAAATTTGGTCAAGAGAAAACGCGTGTAAATCGGTGAAATCGTTTATTTAAAAAATCAAATTAAATTTCTTTTTCAAGTTCAATTAGTATAAAATTCAGGAAAAATATTCAGTTAGGCTTCCGCTTTTCCAAATCCGAATTGCCGGGCCTTACGCTTGACCCCTTCCATCAGATTTTGTACAGCCACATTGTGCACCTTCTTCGCCGCAGAAAGCCAGTTTGCCTTGAACTGCTGCTCGTCCTTAGCAGTTTTTGGTCTTCTTTAGGTTCCGCTTGACAATAGCCCAGTATTTCTCAATTGGGCGGAGCTCTGGCGTGTTGGGAGGGTTCTTGTCCTTGGGAACCACCTGCACGTTGTTGGCGGCGTACCACTCCATGGCCTTTTTAACCGTAATGGCAAGATGCCAAATCCGGCCAAAACAGTACGGAACAACCGTGTTTCTTCAGGAAAGGCAGCAGACGTTTATTCAAACACTCTTTCACGTAAATTTCTTGGTTGACAGTCCCGGAAGCTATGAAAATGCTGCTTTTCAAGCCACAGGTACAGATGGCTTGCCAAACCAGATATTTCTTTGCGAACTTTGACAGTTTCGTGTGCTTGAAAATATCTGCTACCTTTCCCCTACCCCCCCTCCTTTCCCCCCCCCCCCCCCCTCTCCTCTCACTCCCCCTCCTTCCCCACCCCCCCTTCCCCACAATTTTTTTTCCCCATTATCTTTTTCTTTCTTTCAATTAAACTTTTTTCCCCCCTTTCTCCACCCCCCAACCCCTATTTTTTTTTAAAACACACTTTCCTCCCCTTTTTTTCCTTTCCTTTTTTTCTCTCTAACCTTTTCCTTTCCTTATATGTGAGATTAAGGAAGCTCATGCACTTTCTGTGGATCTAAATGTACATATGTCTAAAGATGAGTTTTCCTCGACTAAGAGGACTTTTTCCTCAGACAGCATACTCCTGTCAATCTTTGTTATTCCTCGGAAGTATCCAAACTAAACGATTTATTTTTTGAGCTTTGAGCCACGCTTTAAGGGAACGCGTTAATGAATACACGAAACACATATTGAATTGGAATTGAATCTTAAAATATATAAATATATATATATATATATAATATATATATATATATATATATATATATATATATATATATATATATATATATATATATATATATATATATATATATATATATATATATATATATATATATATATATATATATATATATATATATATATATATATATATATATATATATATATATATATATATATATATATATATATATATATATATATATATATATATATATATATCTATATATATATATATATATATATATATATATATTTATATATATATATATATATTTATATATATGTATATATATATATATATATATATATATTTAGGTGCTATTCTTAGAAAATGTCTTTTTTTTTTTGCAAATTTGATGCTTTATTGTGAAAAAATGGTTATACATTTATTGTTCAAAGTATTGGCCATCGCTAGCTATAACTTTTTCCCATCTTTGTGTTTAGTTGACGGATACCCTCTCGGAAAAATGATGCTGGTTTGGCGGCTATCCACGAATCGATCCATTTTTTGACTTCGTCATAATTACGGAAGTGCTGGTCAGCCAGGCCATGTTGCATCGATCGGAAGAGATGGTAATCGGATGGCGCAATGTCCGGACTATATGGCGGGTGGAGTAGGACATCCCACTTGAGCGTTTCCAAGTATGTTTTCACCGGCTGTGCAACATGTGGCTGAGCATTGTCATGTTGCAAAATGACTTTGTTGTGTTTTTTAGCGTATTGCGGCCGATTT
>JAHHFK020000304.1:0-187018 GCA_024533555.2 Aedes koreicus | reverse complement strand
GTGACGATAGGCATTCAAACACATTCAGTGAAGCTGAATGTAAGCTCACCAGTCATTATCAGATTATCTAGGTATGTTCAGGTTCATAAAAACTGACCTTGAGTTCAGAACTTAAGATGTATGGCAGTTACCGTAGCTTTTTGGGCTATACAAAGCTACGATAAATATGCAAACATATTTAATGAATATTCTGCAACGTCCACAGACAACATAGGATAACCTTGTTAGTTTCCGGTCATTCAAACTGTCCTTCAAAACTTAAGGTCTACAATTCTAACAATAGCTTCATGGACTATAACAAAGTTAAGTGAGTTTGTTTGGCATAGATTATCCCAAGATTATCTCATAATGTCAGTTGGTTTTCCAGGAAATTTATTGAATATGGTTGAATACATATCATAACATTGTATAGCGGATAAAGCTACTTTTACAACTGTAGATCTTAAGTACTGAACTCTTGGGCAGTTTGGAAGATCCAGCACATCTCAAAAAAAAATTCTTACTTTTTTCAATCATTTCTATGTTATTGAGCACCAAATCAATCACAATTCGCGCAATTGCTTGTATAAATTAGGCCTGAAAGGGTTATTTCAAAATAAAAATTCAAAATAATTGCATTGTACCATCAGAATTGCATTGCATTGCTTACATTTAGTATCGTAGTCTTTCGTTATCATTTTGAACAACACAATGGCGCTGTACCTTTTAGTTTTTCATCTACTTCCCGGTTGAAATCACCACATCACTATGGATAGTGAGTGTAGAGCCAAATACAGACAAGCGGAGAGCATTGCTAGTAGCAGCTTCGAGGCCCTTGGCATCCAGAATTTCGTCGCAGAAGCCACTGCTGACCTGCGTACGGAACAAGTTGGCAATATCCGCGATGGAGTCAGCTTCATGAGTGCCGTCAGTCATAGAGGAGGGTAAACCGATTTCCTTCCGTTATTCATTCACGAACCTCTAAAAGCTCTTTTGTTTTGGTTTGAGACTCTGCAATTGAGACTGATGAGAGTTGTACAAGCTGTTATTGAGGTGTTTGTAATCGTCGTTGGTGCGTGCGTAGTTTGTCTTCGTAGAATCGTTGCGATCTTTGCTGTGTTTCCTCAGAGCAGCCCTTTTAACTCGTTTCAAATGTTTCAGGTCGGAATTATACCAAGCAGGTTTGGGAAGCTTACGTTTGTGTTTCTTAGGCAGGAATTTATCAACGGCGTACAGCAAAAAAACACACATAGTCGAAGCAGCAAAATTCGCATCCCCGATTGCAAGGGTCGTGTTCCAATTCACGTCGGCGAGAAAGTTGTTTATTTCCTCGGAATCAGCATGGTTGAAGTTATAATAAACCTTTTTGATGTTGTCATCCCAAATAGCACACCATGATCATAATTAGTTACAGCAACTTAATTATGACTAACAAAGGCACATTTATGTTTTCTCAACTTAATAGCAACATGTGTGCTACAAGGAATTAAAGCTGTACTTAGGATTAAACTTCAGTGTCAGTAGCAGGATTGGTTTCTGCCGCTTTTGACAAGCGGCGTCGGAACTTGAAGAACGGAACATCTTTGACCCAATTCTTCACCAATGATCCACCAAACGGTTATTCGCGTTCGTAATGCCATTTACTTGCCGAAATCAGGCGGTAGCATAAGCATCAAGCAAAGACAGAGAAGCCGGTCTGAATGACGAACAAGAATTATCTGGATAGTGGACGCCATAAGTATTGATATGTCATGAAATCATGCTGAGGTTAAAATCTCCTCGTTGACGATGTTGTCGTTGGGTTCCATTTATGACACGATCCAATCCAAAGAAAGGGCGTGCTTTTCGATAAGGCTGCTGTCGATAACACGTTCGAGGGGAATCAGACCAAACAGATAAACAGAGAGTTCCGGTTTTAGTGGAAATCGCCACCCAAAGATGTTCAACCATTGAATCTTCGGGAAGCTTCAGAAGTCGAGATTTGAATTTGAGGCGCACGGCAAGAAGAACTCCATCAGCAGATTTCTTGTTACTATTGATCGACGATCGGTCTAGCCGGTAGACATAATACGTGTCGTCGAACAGTTGCATCGATAATGTGTTGATATTGAGCCAGGTTTCCGTGAAGGCGTAAAGATCGTAGCACGCGTCGCTGCATGGCAACTGGTACTTGGCGAGCGAACTGTCGATACGACCTACGTTTTGGCAGTACAGAAGGGCTTTCAACGAGAGGGGAGAGGATTCGGCAGGCAGCGATCTTAAAGATGATGCAGCATCAGCCCGAGCAACGTCATTAGATGAAGGATACTTGCCATAGATGGCAGCTTGGAGAGCCCTATCCCCATCACTAGACCCAGGGCCGGGACGACTTTGACGGCTGGAATACGCAAATAGAACTTGACTGAAACCAGCAGTGAGAACAGCTGAGCTAGGAGGGTTTCCATACTGCTTTGTGTCATGCATCCCAGACCGGTTGAAGTGACCGTCGATGTATGTTGACAACGAGCTTGGGTGAGATGACAAGTGTGTAAGCGGCTGGCGGGCGTTGATAATGGCGGTCTAGTGGAAGCATCAGCAGGAGATAGAAGGCTGGAATCGGAAGATTCATCAGGAAGGGTACACTCTATAAATTGCGGGTACTTGCTTGAATTCGAAGTTTGGAGAACCTTTTCGTCAGAAGCCACATCAGGACAGCAACGACTACGATGAACGACGACAGCAAAAGACGTGACTGTTTCAAACTTAGAAGAGGTCTCCATGGTACTGTTTACTGCGCGTCGCGGTTTAGTTATTCCTCCTCCATGACGCCATCTTCCGACGCCGACTAAACAGTTTGGAATGTACGAGCGTACTGGGAAAGTTTCCAAAAATTTACGGCTGATCTTGTATCCTTAAGTTTCCGGAAAAAGATGCCTTTCGGCCACGTTGAAGATGAGATGATAATGATTTTTCCGTCAGATCTACACTCAGTTCAATTTGAAAGATATGAATGATATAGAGGTGACGTCATTTCCGTTGGCTACTAGTCTTTAAACCTCCACGTCGTCGGTGCCAAGGCGATGCGTTGCTAAAGTCAAAGAGAAAAAAAACTTAATGCGATGTGAAATTAAGTAGACAGCAGAAATCAATGATGCTGCACTAAAAAGCAGATTTTTTGGTTACTACTAAATTTATTGTAACTGATTATCGACTGTAACTTGGTGGTGCTAGGATGATTTCTTTGGCTTTCAGTCTTTATGAATAATGAAAACCGATGATTTTATATTTGCCGACGTTTCGGCGTATTATATTTAGCCTTCTTCTAGGGATTATTGTTAACATATAATGTGTCAGTATGCTGTGTGTTCTGCATGGAACAGGACGGAAGACTCCCACACCTAGATATGACACTCATCAGACATGACAACAACACGATTCGTACGGAATGGTATATGAAATCCATAGCCTCGGGTAATGTCTGTCCACTTAATCCCTCTTTAAATAAATACCATGTAAAACATGATTGATCACATAAACAGACTCTCAACCAATTGGGACACGAAGAGGAAGGAAGAGACCATAATCCCCATGCTAAGGCTGAACAATTACCCTGGAAATCTAATCAGCTGACACCCAAACAACACGCAATGGACCTCTTGAGACAACAACAACAATCTCCCGAACGATCACGTGGACCACTCAAACACTATGACACGAGAGAGAACATACCGATCTCTCCCATTCATATCATCCATCACACCAACAATCATCAAAATATTACGACGTTAGTACCCATCTGTGACTGTGAGCACAAGAAGTGTAAACAAGGTTAGACACCTCTACACTCACACAAAAGATCAGATACCAATGAGCCACCGCAACAATGTTATTTATCGGATACAATGTGAACACGGTAAGCTTCCTTTACGCATTAATGGGTACGATTTATTATTATTGTTATTCCTCCTGTAGAAATGTCTACCCATTTTACCGTAAAACGGCGTCCACCCATTTAAATGGGTAGACGCCGTTTTACTGTAAAATGGGTAAAAATTTCTACAGGAGGAATAACAATAATAATAAATCGTACCCATTAATGGGTAAAGGAAGCTTACCGTGAAGATTGCGTAAAGTGCTACATAGGGATGACCGGCAACCGCCTTGAACAAAAATTGTCAGGACGCAAGAGCAATTGCAACCAGCTGGAGCGTCTGCTACAATCGGGACAAACCTATATAGGACGAATTTCACGCCAACTCGTCTTCGTGATTGGAAGCACCCTCTCAGAATCCAATGCAACTTTGTGGATGTGTAGACTATGTCTTTTCAAGCAACTTTGCATACTCTGTTTTTTTTTAAATTTATCTAGACTGCCACTTGAAAACGGGCTTAAGTTTTTTGATCGATTTTTTTTCTATCAACATAACTCAAAAAGAAAAAGACTTCCAAATAAGAGATGTATGAGTAACTTCTAGAAAAACGTTTTAACTTTTATGACAAAAATAATAATTTTAAAATCGATTTTTACACGCTAAAAAAATATTTTAAAATTTAAAGTCAATCTGCAAAAAAAGAGCTATTTTAGAATTGGACGAAATTTTTTTTTAGTAAAGGAAATATAACTCGTCTAGTTATGGTATTCAACCATGTAGAATCCAATAAAATTTAGCAGTCATAAAGAATTGAATGTATTGAACATCTTTTCAAAGAACAATAATCATCTAGACTAACATTTGAAAAGGGTCAAAAACATTATATCTCCCTTTACATCAGTAAAATAGAACCAAACATGTACGTTTAAGTAAAAGTCATTCATCTGCTTGTTCGAAGATTCCTTTTTTTTAGGGGCGATTCAAATATGACTTCGTACACGGTAAAAATAGGACATGAAAAATTTGTTGTAAAATAGATTTTACAAATTTTAGGTTTTTGTTCATAAAAGTTCAGACGATTTTCTAAAAGCCGCTCATACATCACTTGTCTGTAAGTCGGGTCCTTTTTGAGTTATGTTGATTTAAAAAAAAATTAAAAAAAACTTAAGCCCTTTTCAAGTGGCAGTTGCGATAATTTTTTAAATAACAAAGTGAGCAAAGGTGCTTGAAAAGACATAGTCTACACACTCACAAAGTTTCATTGGATTCTGAGAGGGTGCTGCCAAACACTGAATGAGTTGGCGTGAATTTTTTCATAGGCGAACCAGTGCTGAGGGAAACTGAGGGAAAAAACTGCGCTTTTTTTCTTCAAAAAAACATTTATTCATACAGGCTCAATCGAATCACAATTACCGAGCCAATTTTTTATATTTTTATAGATTAGTGATCTTAAAAAGAAGGCGATAGAACCGATTACTCGTGGCCGTCTCGAGGTTAATATGAATAACAATTTAACGGATGAGAAGATGGGCGGAAATTTAAAGTTTAGTTTACATAACACTTTTATTTCTTATTCTAAATTGTCAAAACTTATAACTATACAACTTTTGGTTTGCTTTTGACCTGAACATTTTTGAGAAAGAAAAAAAACATACATATACAGATTAAAAAAACTAAAAGTAAACGAACAGGTTAAACTAACTACAATCTATGGCTTATGTTAATCAAAAACACATAAATGAGTTTCATAAACTCCAGATCACGTACAGCTAAAATATCTTGAACTGGTACATTGGGTTGTTTACCTAGAGCCCAAAGGGAATCTTAATGCTCAGATCTGCTTGCACGATGCTCAGCACATGACCAAATAATGTGATCTGCGTCCTGGTAACCTTGTCCACATTCACAGAGATTGCTGTCGCTTAGCCTAACCCGGTATAAATGAGCGTTCAAAGAATTATGATTAGACATCACACGAAGGAAGTCTCGACCTCTATCCATACCCCCAAACCAAGATTTCTTCGACATCTTTGGGATGATAGAATATTGCCATCGCTCCAATTCTCCTTTACTTCATTTATACTGCCAGCTGCCGAGTGACTGTGACGAAAAATAGGAAAAAATTCATTGAAAATGATTTGTCGATCATAAATATCCCCTTCCATAGCGCCCACCTTTGCAAACGAGTCTGCTTTCTCATTGCCCAGAATCAAACAATGAGATGGGACCCAAACAAAGGTGATGATAAAATAACGCGAAGATAAAGCACTTAAAAGCTCCTGTATTTTCATGTGAAAATACGAGGAGTGCTTTACCAGCCTCAAGGAGTGAATAGCCTCTATGGAACTGAGACTATCCGTAAAAATGTAATACTGATCCGGTGTTAGTGAGGGAACTATTTCTAGCGTAAAGTGTATTGCCGCTAATACAGCGGCATATTCGGAACAAGGAGCTTGAAGTTTACGATTGGCGCTATAAATTTCATTGTATATACCAAAGCCTGCTGACTCCTCTATCAAAGATCCGTCAGTGAAGAACGATTTAGTGGAATTAACTTGGCCAAACTTTGCATAAAATATCACAGGAGCAATCATAGGACGATGATGCTTCGTGGATAAACTAAAATAAACCGAACTGTCCAAGTCGGAGAAGCAAACTCGAAAAACTGCGCTTCTGTCACATTGTATCGAACACCAACATAAATTTAATTTTGATAAAACCCGTATTTTGGACCAAACATTCAAAAAGAATACATTGCCAATTTTGGAGATTATCAACAAACGAACAGACACAGATGGACTAAGTACAACATACTCCGGACTAATACATACAGTAAACATGATTAGAAATAGAACCACCAACACAAGGAACACCGACCCAGACATCACCTCTCAGGATCCAACACAACCATTATTCAACAGTTAGCTAGACATACCAGAACAGTGTAGAAGTGTAAAAATAGGGTAAATAGTTTTCTCACGTACCATGTTTTGTAGATATTTGTTTGATTTATTTGACCCTTCTTTGTATTGAAATGTCCAAAATTGAATTACTAGACGTTTAAATGTAATAACAGAACATAATATGAAAAAAACAGAAATCTTTTGAGTAAATTATGTAATTAATAACACACAAAGCATACCGTTACATTATATTTGTACAGTTAGCCCTAGGAGAAGACGAAATATAATACACCGTAACGTTGGAAAATAAAAAATCATCTTTTTTCATCTATATATAAAAATGAATTTCTGTCTGTCTGTCTGAACCTCATAGGCTCGAAAACTACAGAACCGATCAGCGTGAAATTTTGTGTGGAGAAGTTTTTGGAGCCGGAAAAGGTTCTTATGATGGTTTGAGACCCCTCCCTTCTCTGGAAAGGGGGTCTCCCTTACAAATGAAACACAAATTTCTGCATAACTCGAGAACTGATCAAGCAAAGGAACCCAAATTTAGCATGTGGAAGTTTTTGGAGGCAAGAAATGTTGTTATGGTAGTTTGAGACCCCTTCCCTTTCTAAAAAGTGAGGCTCCCATACAAATGCAACAGAAGTTTTGGCATACCTCAAGAACTAATCAAGCAAATGGAAATTTAGCATGTGGGGTTGTCTGGACGCTCTCTGGGTCTGGGTCTGGGTCCTCCCTTAGCTCAGTCGGTAAAGGCACGGCTACAAAGCAACACCATACTGGAGGTGGCGGGGTTCGAATCCCGGTCTGGTCTAGATATTTTTCGTTAAGGAAAATTACTCGACTCCCTGGGCATAGGGTATGATTGTACTTGCCACACAATCATAATAATGCAAAAATGGTAACTGGCATCGAAAGCTCTCAATTAATAACTGTGGAAGTGCATTTAGAACACTAAGTTGATAGCAAGCAATAAGCTAATTGCGAAAACAATAAGCTTGAAACGCAAATAAAGAAAGAAGGTTGTCTGGAGGCGAAAAATGTTTCTATGGTGGTTTGAGACCCCTCCCCTCTCCTAGAAGGGGAGCTGTCATACAAATGAAACTGAAATTTCTTCATAACTCTAAATATAATGAAGCAAATGGAACCAAACATGGCATGTGGGGATTATAAAGGCAATAAATGTTTCTACAGTAGTTCGAGACCCCTCCTCTCTCTCTTTGGTAGGGGGGAGGTGGGGCTTCCATACAAATGAAACACAAGTTTCTGCATAACTCGAGAACTAATCAAGTAGATGGGACCAAATTTGGCAGGTAAAGGTTTTTGAAGGCAAGAAATGTTTCTAAGGTAACCTCGAGTAACTCTGTAAGAGGGGGGCTCTCATGCAATTTGTGCATTACTCGAGAACTAATCAAGTAAATGAAACCACTTTTAGCATATGGGGGTTTTTGGAGGCTAGAATTCTATATGCATAAAAATGAATTTCTGTCTGCCTGTCTGCCTGTCAGACTCTTATAGACTAGGAAAGTTCTGAACCGACCAACGTGAAAATTTATATGAAGGGGTTTTTGGGGCTGAGTAAGGTTCTTATGATTGTTTGAGACCCCTACTCACTCAGGAAGGGGGGCTCTCATACAAATTGAGACACAAATTTCTTCATAACTCGAGAACTAATCAAGCGAATCGAATCAAATATGGCATGTGGGGGGTTTTGAAGGCAAGAATGTTTCTATGGTGGTTCAAGACTCCTTTCCTTTCTGAAAGGGGGGGGGGGGGGGTCAAACAAATGAAACTCAAATTTGTATTATAATCGAAGAGCCCAGTGTGATGGTTCGAGAACTAATCAAGCAAATGGAACCAAATTTGGCATGCGGGGGATTTTGAAGGCAATGATTGTATGGTGGTTTGAGAAACCACCCCCCTCAGGAAGGGAGGGCTCCCATACAAATGAAACACAAATTTCTACCAAAAATGAAAGTTATTCCGGTTACTTAAACACAAAACGTGTATTTCTCGGGTAAGAAGCATGTTTTGATAGAAATTTGAACTCATTCCGAAAAAAAAAACCATAAACGTGACAGTTATATTAAGTTTTCCTTCATTTAGTTGAAAGCGTAGTAGCGCACGCACCGGGTTCAGCTCGTTGTACATAAAGACTGAAAGCCAAAGAAATAATCTTAGCACTAAATTTATTACCATGAAATAATGTACGCAAGGAGGATTTCACTTAACAGTCACAGTAACTTAAGAAATCTAAAAATCGTCTGTAAAAATCTTTATTTTTTCTTAAATTTAGTTGATTTCAAGTTAAATGGACAGAGTATTATTATGAAAGTTTTCAAGATGATGTTTGAATTTGCTGGAAATAGAAAATATAAGTGTTTGTTTGAGATAGCCGATAGGTACTCTGGAAATGTTAATCTGATAAAACCATGAAACTACAACATAGAAGAAACTGTTTCAAAAATTGCATTATCAGGCTACATATTTATATTCCTTTTGTAATTTTAATTACCACTTTATCAATAGCAATAAGGTATAAACATACTTTATGATTCACCAGATCAACATCAATCAAAAGTCGATTCATGTCCTTTCCAAGGTATTTCAAATCCATTTAATTCTTTCCATCCATTTTAATCCACCTTAAACGGTCGATATGCCATAAAAAAAACATCATAACCTTAAGCAATAATGATGTGAAAAAATTATGAGCTACCATCTCCAAACGAGAGCTACCCTCCGTGCAAATTTATGACCCACATTTCCTCAATACCCCTGAGGAACAAAAACAAACAAACGAACTCATGCACACTAGTGGCAACTTTAATAAATTTGAAAAGCTTTCGTCTCTCGCCACACGCCATCGTCATAATAATCGAGAAATGGCACAATTTTGCTACATTTCTCTAAGCTGCTGGGAGACCGATGCTTGGGCGGCTGATCTGTCAGGTTTGCTCCGCTCTCTATATGCTTTCTAGCTGACTGCCAGTTCCCTCGAGGTGTGTAAATGGAACCATTTCCTACTGTTTTGGGCACCTTTTTGTGCAATAAAACTACACAAAACCGAAAACATTAATTTAATGATTTATTTCTACAGTCCAATGTCGATAAATCAAAAGTCCGAGATGGTTTTTTGTACTGCTCGACATCGTTTCTTCGTTTCCCTCCCGCACCTGAGTTATAAACAGCAACAACCCTGACAAACTATGGCCCAAGGGATAGAATTTGAATAAACGGAGAAACAAATATAATATTAGGCACAAGGAAGAAACTGCAGATTTGCGATGGGTGATAGAATAGATTGATATAATCATATCTTGATGTACATTTGTTCAATGTGCACATAAACGCGTTTAACTGGTGCAACGCAAAATGTGCAATACTACCGCCGGACAATTTATTACTGCCATACAAAAATATCGTATGACGCCGCCCACATTCCAGCCCAGTGCTCCCCAGTAATGGATAAAGTAAACTCTTTCTCCGCCAATGGCCATTTATCTCCTCTAGTAGAGCTACCATACCGAAAGAAATGAAGTGAAACAAGTGCCATTCCGGTACTTAATAAAATGTTGTATGCAAAAATGATTATTTCTCCCGGCAACAGCCATGCAGAGAAGTGGGCAAGGGGGAAAACGAATAAAAAAGAAGTTGTTTATGCTGCACGAATGATTGCGATTGTGTGAAGTATTTATTACGCAATCTTGCAGATTGTCGTCGGGTTGCATTATGTTGGTCAAGCCAGAGGATCGTACTGGCTCAGTGCTGAATGAACTAGACCAACCAGAGTGGTACCTGCATGCATATATTCGAAACCGGTAGATGCAGCCAATTCTTGAACCAATCTGGCCGGTTTCTAACTGATCTGGCAAGACTATCGGTGCCAAACATTTTTCGTGCCGAAGCGCGTAACCAGAAATGACAGGATTTTTCGCGCTTAAACACCTACATCCTGTCCAGTGTGGTGGTGTCTGGAGAACGTTCAGCGTATCAACGTCAACAAAATTGCATTCCACCTAGCCTCACCGAATTCGCGAGACAGGTGCTACAGGTAAAGTCTCAATCTACCACTTAGCACAGCACCTTGGGTCAACAACCACCGCGCCGTAGTCAGCGAACTAAAATTGATCTCCTATTGCGTGGTTCTCCCTAAAATATGCGCTCCATCAGAGGATTGACATGATTTACCACTCACCTGACCGTAATTCATAAATTGCGCACAAATCGGCTCGGTGCCACCGAGTTATTACTGGAATGACCACAACTTGTCACTTTTTTTTTCCGCGGGCGGTTGTTGTGATATGAGTGCCCAGTTAGTTATGTTCATACCTTTTTGCCCTGTGCCAAAGTCTGTGTCAATTGGATTGGTGTCCTGTGTGAATGTGCAGCCAGCTTTCCTAAAGAAACGTAAAGAGTCTTAACAGACTTCATCATGCTGCAGTGTAATAAACATGTCATATTTCGAGAAGCCGGTCGAGATTATCTCGTTGACAGGGCAGACCAACTTTGCCGCCACGTTTAGTTGGGTAAACATACCAAAGGAAAGCGCACGCGGTTCGTCCGACAGGTAATGAGAGGCGAAACAGTGGTCGCAAAGAGCGGCAATAAGCGAAAATAAAAATCAAATCATTCAGAGAAAGCATTGCTGAATTGATTACTCCACTTTGGCACTGTAAAGAGCAGTAACGACAGCCGGGTGGGATTTAAGGCCTTCGTGGAAAACTGTCTGGAACGTAGTCTAGGCACCATACCAACGATCACATCGCTTAAGGCTGCTACGATTGGATCTCATATAACTGTTTCCGATTGACTTGATTTGGTTCGTTGAGCATTCGCCGTGTCGTCGTTTATTATTTCGCTGAATCATTTGGGCAAGTCATTGTTTCTAGTAAACGCTTTGTTTTCCGATTTGTGATAATGATGACGTTGCGATTGGACAAGCTGAGGGGCCGGTTTCGTTACCTGGTCGAAAAGCAGCTATTATTCGAAGGAAATGCTGAATGGTGTTTGCGTACAGGGGTAAAGCTTGGAATGCGATCATTTATTAGCTAGGGTTATGGTTTATTGCAGATTTCCGCACTGCTGACCAAGAACAGCTGAATCGATTACGTTTGACAAAGCAGTTTTTGTCTGTGCGTTTGGTACTTCCTACTACGCCATCAAGATTAAATTGTTCGAAGGCGTTTTTAACCTCTTCGTTATTTTTTGATCAGAGGTGAAGTTGCGATACTTCGAAATGAAATGAAGCTGATATGATGATATGATATATGCGTTCATCAAGTGCTGTCATTGTAAATTTAGAGCTAGTTACTCACTGCTTTTTCATATTAAGAAGGGCTCGTCACTCTCACTAAAACTGTTAGAGTAGAATTCACAGCAGCACAATCGAATCGTTAGGATGAAATAAAGACTTGTTTCCTCCTAGACTCAGGCAGTCAACTCTAGTTTACAGCATTTATGAACTCGATAAGCTGATCATCATTTCTTATGTGAAATTTTATGCAGAATTAAAAAATGCCATAAAAAAAAATTAGAGTAGGACATTTTTTGAGATATGGATAAAAATTGTTTTTTTAATAAATGAATAAAAACACATTTACTTAAAATAGAATATCTCCAACGCGTGTGATCCAGTTTCAAATATTTTGTCATCAAATGAAACAAAATTAAATTTAACACCGATTTTTTGAACTTAGCAATATTGTAGGAGTAATAGTTTCGACGCAATTTATATGTATGAATAATTTTTTTCGATTTTTTTTTTGAGATTTGTAAAAAAATTGTGCTAAACATATGATTAATACCAAAATAAAGTCAAAAACAAAAATATATTGCATGTTTTGCTAAAAGTAACAAAAAAGTCAAGAGAATTAGGGCTCAATGGTGAAAATCGGTTGAAAAATGAGGAAGTTATGCTGGTTTTAGGAAAAAGTGCAGAAATGCGTAGTAAAAAACAGAAATACGCCCATCTCTCTCTCTCTCTCTCTCTCTCTCTCTCTCTTTCTCTCTTTCTCTCTCTCTCTTTGGGTAGATGGAAGAATTGTTGGTGTGTAAGGCTGTAGGAAGAAAAAAAAAGAAAAGAAAGGGAAAAAAAAATTAGTTTTTGTTTTTTTGGGGAGGGTTTTAACAAAAAAACCCCCTTAGCTCGAAATTACGTTAGAGCTTCTTCTCTCATTCCGCATGTTGGTTTTTTTTTTAACTCTTTATTTATTCCAAATTGCTCCTGCTAAGTAATTAACATTTCAACCTTATATGCTATCATTTATATCTAATTGTGTTAATATTATTTTTACCTTGTCTATTCAGTATTTTTAACAGGGTTTTTTTGCCTGCGTGTAAGAATAATTATTGATTTCCTAAAACTAGTTCTTATTTATAGAGAGAATTGATCATTGCAATTGAAGATTGCAATGATTTTTGTCTAAGATTGTGAACTATTTTGTTGGACATTTTTTCTAGAGTCTCGACGTTTGAAATTCTGTGTAATTCAATAGTACTGAACAAGGGTGACAATTTCAAAATCATTTTCAGAACTCTGTTATGAATCCTTTAAAGTGCTTTTTTCCTAGTAGCTCAACAACTAGACCATATTGGAACAGCATAAAGCATGGCCGGTCTAAAAATTTGTTTGAATATTAGAAGTTTGTTCTTCAAACAAAGTTTGGATTTTCTGTTTATAAGAGGATATAAACATTTTTTATATTTATTATATTTGGCTTGAATGCCCTCAATGTGATCTTTAAAAGTTAATTTTTGATCAAGCATCAGTCCAAGATATTTTACTTGATTTGACCAAGAAATTGGAACTCCGTTCATAGTGACCATATGACTATTACTTGGTTTCAAAAATGCAGCTCTAGGCTTGTGTGGGAATATTATAAGTTGAGTTTTGGAAGCATTAGGAGAAAACTTCCATTTTTGAAAATAATCTGTAGAAATGTCCAAGCTTTTTTGTAGCCTCCTGGATATAACCCGAAGACTTTTTCCTTTAGCGGAAATGCCTGTGTCATCAGCAAAGCAAGATTTTTGACAGCCCTGAGGTAAATCAGGGAGATCTGAAGTGAAAATGTTATGAAGTTTTGGCCCAAGAATGCTACCTTGAGGACCACAAGCTCTAACAGGCAATTGATCAGATTTAGAATTCTGATAATTTACTTGCAAAGTTCTATCAGTTAAGTAGTTTTGAACTAATTTCATGATATAAAGCGGAAAATTGAACTTTTTTAGTTTCGCAATCAAACCTTCATGCCAAACACTGTCGAATGCTTTTTCTATGTCTAGAAGAGCAACTCCAGGGGAGCAGCCTTCAGCTTTGTTTGAACGAATTAAATTTGTAACTCTCAAAAGTTGATGCGTAGTTGAATGCTCATGGCGAAATCCAAACTGTTCATCAGCAAAAATTGAGTTTGTATTGATGTGAAGCATCATTCTGTTCAAAATATTTTTTTCAAAAAGCTTACTTATTGAAGAAAGCAAACTGATTGGTCGGTAGCTAGAAGCTTCAGCCGGATTTTTGTCTGGCTTCAAAATAGGTACGACTTTTGCATTTTTCCATTTATCTGGAAAGTATGCCAGATGAAAACATCTGTTAAATAATTTTACCAAGAAAGACAAAGTACTCTCAGGGAGTTTTTTGATGAGGATATAGAAAATTCCATCATCACCTGGTGCTTTCATATTTTGAAATTTTTTAGTTATAGTTTTTACTTCATCCAAATCAGTTCCCCAAGAATCATCAAAAATATTTTCTTGTGAGAAAATATTCAGATACTCCCCGGAAACCTGACCCTCAATAGGACTTGTAAGACCCAAACTGATATTATGGGAGCTCTCAAACTGCTTAACAAGTTTTTGAGCTTTTTCCGCATTTGTGAACAAAATGTTATCACCTTCCTTAAGCGCTGGTATAGGCTTTTGAGGTTTTTTCAATATTTTAGAGAGTTTCCAGAAAGGTTTGGAACTCGGATCTAATTTTGACACATTATTTTCAAAATGTTTGTTCCTCAGGGCAGAGAAGCGTTCTTCAATTTGTTTTTGTAAATCTCGCCATATGACTTTCATATCGGGATCACGTGTTCTTTGATATTGACGCCTACGAACATTTTTTAGACGAATCAAGAGCTGAAGATCGTCATCAATTATAACTGAATCGAATTTAACCTCGCATTTTGGCACTGATGCAGTTCTTGCTCTATTTACTGAGAAAGCCAGAGATTCAAGAGCATTATTAATTTCATTTTTTGTTTGCAATGGAACATTAGGATCAAAGTTGTATTCCATAAATGTTCGATATTGATTCCAATTAGCTCTACGGTAGTTGAAAGTAGAACTGATGGAATTAGAAATGATTTCTTGAAATATTTCAAATGTAACTGGAAGGTGATCAGAGCCAAAGTCAGCATGGGTAATCAATTGACTACAAAGTTGACATGAATCAGTTAGGACCAAATCAATAGTTGAGGGATTTCTGGCTGAAGAAAAGCAAGTTGGGCTGTTTGGGTATTGAATAGTGTAGTAGCTTGCAGAACAGTGATCAAAAAGTATATTACCATTGGCACTGCTTTGCGAATTATTCCATGAGCGGTGTTTTGCATTGAAATCACCAATAACGAAGAATTTAGACCTATGACGGGTAAGTTTCTGGAGGTCACCCTTGAGCCAGTTCTTTTGCTGGCCAGTGCATTGGAAAGGCAAATAGGCAGCTATATAAGTAAATTGGCCAAATTTTGTTTCAACTGAAACCCCCAAAGTTTCAAAAACTTTGGTTTCAAATGAAGAAAGAATGTGATGTTTGATACGCCTATGGACAATGATGGCAACGCCACCACCAGCTCCATTAAGGCGATCATTTAGGTAGACAAAATAATTTGGATCTCTTTTGACCTTATGAACAGGTTTGAGATAAGTCTCAGTTATAACAGCAATATGCACGTTATGAACTCTTAAAAAATTAAATAGCTCATCCTCGTTATCTCTGATGGATCGAGCATTCCAATTCAAAATATTTAAAGACTTAAAATCCATTACTGAACTTCAATGTCATGACAATATTATTGGCAAATTTAATACCAGTTCGGATAGCTTCAAACATGGAATTAGTTTTCAGCATATCGGTCATCATATCGATTAACGATTGCTGTAAAAATTATAATTTAGGAGTGGATATGTTACCTAAATCAAATTCATCAGAAGTCACGTGGGAATTTTGGTTTCGGTTTCTACCCGCTGCAACGACAGCATAGGTAGGTCCATATACATGTTGAACATTGTTAACAACACGGTTAGGTAAGAATGTAGGGTTTGCATATTGAACCCTGTTGGTGCCTGCAGACAGCATGTTGGCTTAATCTTCCGTTCCGTGGACTGGACTAGTTTAGTGTTTTTTTTTTTCTTCAGTAAAACTTCTTCTTGATGACGTAACACAACGTCGATTAACGATGCGTACTCTAAAACTGCATTTTTCTTTAAAACTACCTCTTTAAAAGACCTCGATACAAGTACAGTATTAAGGGTTACCAATCCCAATTTCATCTCTTCACCTTTCAGCTCGTGCTATTTGAAGACAAAAGATTGACGCATAACAATCTGATTCCTTGCTTTTTTTATTTTTTGTTAATTTTATTTATTTTTGAAAGTTGAAAGTAAGCAAACTTAATAACAAAAGGAATCAATTGATTCATGCATCAAACCTAATTTCCAAGCAGTATGAAAAATTGATCGTGAGATGAATAATGGAACAGCTCCACTATGTGGCAATGCTTCCCAAAAGTGTGCTGATTTGTGATAATAAACTATTTCAGCTTTTTCAACTGAGTTTATATGATAAAATACTGCAAATACTGTACTTGACCATTGATCACCATCTCCAAATTATAATGTTCAGCAATAAGGACTACTGGAGGAACTTCAGAAGCACTGTTGGCCTGCATTACCACGGATCTGGCAACACTAGTGTGTTTCTTTACAAAATGGTAAAGAACCAGACCAGCCATGGGACCTGCTGGTTGAGGTAAAACTGTTTCAAGGTTTTTTCAGTGTACAGGGCATGATAACTACACGCCTCTGCTTGTTTATAAATTTCATTCACCTTGAAATCACTTTTTTTTTCCTTCTTTATTTTACGTCGGCCTATTTCCTCACATGGTGACAATCACCGACGCCAGGAAAACGATTCCACCACCTGGGCCCTACCTAACGACTCATGAATATGAGCCGGGACCACCGGCTTTACTTCCCTTCCGAAGGAAGACGTGACCAGATTTTTTCACCTCAGAAAAACCATCGACGTCGACTGGGATTGAACCCAGACCCACTGGGGTGCCAAGTAGCAGTCACGCTTACCACTACACCACCTACGCCGGCTGTAAGCACTTTTCATTCTATTAAAATTTTGACAGTAAATTACTACCTCCTGGCTTTTATTACCACTGTTAATACTTATTATCTCACCTTCCTGATATTGAGAGTTCGCCAAAAACCGGGAAATCATCTGGTTCTTCAGAAACGTTGTCATCTAAAGGGTGTCCACAGTTAAATTGCATCACTTTAAACTCGCCCTCAAAAACAATTCTCTCAACCGATTGTCATGATATATTCAGGGAATAAACTACAATGTATAATCTTGGTTGAGGTATTTTTATTTCACTGTGTTCCTTTACCAAATCCAAGAGCCCGAACTTTCTTCTTAATACCCCGCAAAAGATTTTGTACAACGCTTGTACCGACTTTTTTTCCGCTTTCAACCACGACTTCAACATTTCCTGTTCTGTAGTGCCAACTTTAGGATGCTTACAAAGTTCGTGCTTCATTAAAGCCCAATATTTTTCAATTGGCCACAACTCTGAAGAGTTTGGGGTATTAAGATCCTTCGGCACGAAATTGACACCATTCGTCTTGTACCACCCCAGAACATCCTTGGAGTAGTGACAAGAGGCTACGTCCGGCCAAAAAAATGTAGGAACGTTGTGTGTTTTGAGTAACAGAAGCAGTCGTTTTTTCAGGCATTCATTCATGTATACTTGACCATTTACAGTTGAAGTTGTCACGAAAGGCTTGCTCCGTTTACCACACGAATAAATCCCCTGCCAAATCATGAATTTCTTGGGGAACTTTGACACTTGTTGTTTCCTGAGAGAGTCTGAAACATCGAACTTGTCTTTCGTAGCCACATACTGGTTGCCGGGATTTTGTTTAAAGTCCGCTTTTAAGTGTGTTTTATCGTCCTTGATGCAGCAGTGTGGTTTCGTCAACATTTGTGTGTACAGCTTACGCGCACGTG
Organism: Aedes koreicus; assembly: GCA_024533555.2. Lineage (NCBI taxonomy): Eukaryota > Metazoa > Arthropoda > Insecta > Diptera > Culicidae > Aedes > Aedes koreicus. Next base: position 169,001 of record JAHHFK020000304.1, on the reverse strand, counting down.
TTTAAGCTGTCCTGTTCTGTTTTTCATTGCGGTTTGAAGCTTTCTGAACTTTGAATGAATGGAGCCCGGCTCGTTTCTTGGCTTTCTGAACGAAACTTTTGGTCAAGTGCCACTTTTTCGTGACATCCCGAACGGAACAGTTGGGTTTGCGTTTAAAGGCAGCAACCACTCGCTTGTGATCCTTCACACAGTACGGAACACTTTTTCTACCACTCACCTTCTTTCGATCGACAGTTAAACCTTTCCCGAAACGTTTTATGACACGAGACACTGTAGACTGGTGAATTTTCAACATCTTTCCGAAGGCTCGGTGCGAATGAAGTGGGTTGTCGAGGTGCGTGTGAAAAATGTCCTCGCGTACTTGCTGTTCCTTCGACTCCATTTTCGAAACTACGACACATTTTACAATGAAACTCACGCAATGTAAACAATACACGCTGAGGTCATTTCACCAAAAATTTCGTTGAAATCAACCCAAAGGGCGAAATGTAACAGTTTATTGAAAGTGATGCAATTTAACTGTGGACACCCTTTACTTCCTCTAAGGGGCTATGCATAAACCACGTAGACTTTTTGAGAGGGAAGGGGGGTTTGACCAAAGTCTACGCTCCATACATATTTAAAAAAAATGTATGGAGAAAAGTCTACGAGGAGGGAGGGGGGTGGTCTGAGATTTTCAAAAATGACTCTACGTGGTTTATGAACCGGCCCTAAAGAGTTCGTCAATTTCTTAGATAAGACATGTGCCTACATGTGAACATCTCGCATGCTGCAGTAGAGTTGCCCCCAAAAAAATAAAATAGGGTGGTAGGGGAGGAAGGGATGACTCCCCCTCGGCGTTTAAGGTTTGGTTTTTTTCAAAACAAAACAACGCCCCGCAATTAATAGAAGGTGGGGAGAAAAAAATTTTTTTGCTGCGGGAAGAAGCGCGTCCCCCGGGGGAAAAAAATCGGTATCCAATTAAAAATCCCCCCATTTTTTTTTTGGATAGTGTTGCGATTTCCAAACACTTGTGGTGCTTTTGGAGTAGTAAAGATTGGACTCGGAAAACATGCGACACTTTGTTTTGGGTTTAACTTTTTATCGCGTAAGTAAACATTAATGAAATTTTGAGTAATACTAGTTTAAAGTGTTATGTTTATGTTTTTAAAATTTTATTGCGATCTGTCAAGTAGTTTTTAAGATGCATTCGAAATAAGAAGAGCTACTCAGAGAAAGCGCAGGAGATAAGGCAGTACTTTAAGAATAACCCGAACCTTTCCACCCGAGACGTGGCCAAAAAGGTCAATTCGTCGAAGTGGTTCGTCCAGCAGATCTTGAAGCGGGCTGGGCTACGTGTTTTTAAGATCAGGAAGGTGCCAAACCGGACTGACAAGCAAAACACGGTGGCCAAATTGCGTGCGCGGAAGCTGTACCATGAGTGGCTGGTCAAGTCAGGCTGTCTCGTCATGGGCGACGAGACATATATCAAGGCGGTCACCAAACAAATCCCCGGCCTTGAGTTTTTTGTCGGTACGTCTCGCATGGAGGTTCCGGAAAAGTTCCGGAAGAGAAAGATGGACAAATTCACGAAGAAGTACCTGTTGTGGCAGGCGATCTGCGAGTGTGGACGATACTGCAAGCCGTTCGTTACAACTGGCACCATAAACGGGCAGATTTATCGAGAGGAATGCTTGCAGAAGCGCTTGCTGCCCTTCCTCCGCACTCACCGTGGTCCCACGCTGTTCTGGCCGGATCTCGCTTCGTGCCATTACACCAAGCATGTAAAGGATTGGTACGAAGCGAAGGGCGTTAATGTGGTCCCGAAGGAGGCGAACCCGCCAAATACACCAGAACTTCGTCCGATCGAAAAGTTTTGGGCGATAATGAAGAAGAAGTTGAAGAAAAGCGGAAAAACATTCAAAACCGATGAACCTTTGAAGAAAAACTGGGAAAAATTATGTAAGGAAGATGGACAAAGATCTCATGAGCAGTGTTAAGAGAAATGTACGAGCATTCAGCTTGGGTAAGAAATTCAATAAATAAACTTTACCAAAACATAGCTAATATATAGTTCTCAATCCCTGAAAATTTGAGAAGTATCCGATTTAAAATGAATTTTAGGTGATCATTTGTGTGTGTCTCATTTTTCCGTGTCCAGTCTTTAATCTCGATTAAAATTCAAATTAAAATCGCTTCTGCGATTCTTCATGAAAGTGTTGTTTTGGTGGTTGGAATTATTTCAGTCTTCTCCATTTTCTAGCTTTGTCTGCTTGTTTTTGTTCAGCTAACGTCGCAGTTTACGCTCATCATACTCAGTTCAGTTGGCTTTCCACACCTTCCTAGTGCCCAGAAGTCACCATGCTGAGTTTTCTTTTTGATTATTTAGTTCGACTTCCAAACTGGGGCATGAGTCAGTTGACGAAGGTAAAGGTGCAACTCTCTGTGTTGCCATTAAATTTATTGGCAGTGACTTTAAGTCTTCTAGAATGTCGAGACCCACTAATAGATTTGAATTCATACTGCAACTGGCAGCTGTATCAAGAGAATAAAGGGTGTTCCGATCAAAATTTGGTCAAACAGTAATGTACGTGAGTCGATCGTTTTTTTTTAATAAGTCAAATTCTTTTTCTTTTTCAAGTTCAGTTAGTACAGAATACAGGAGAAATAATCAGCTAAGCTTCCTTTTTACCGAATGCGAATTGCCGAGTCTTTCATTTAACACCTGCCATAAGATTTTGTACAGTCTTCTTGTCCACTTTATACGCCGCAGAATGCCAGTTTGCCTTGAACTGTTTCTTGCACACAACAGCTTTTCTTCTTCAGTCTTCTTAAGCATCCGCTTGACGATGGCCCAATATTGTTCGATTGGGTGGAGCTCTGGCGTGTTCGAAGGGTTCTTGTCCTTGGGCACCACTTGAACGTTGTTGGCAGCATACCACTCCATGGCATTTTTTTCCGTAATGGGAAGATGCCAAATCCAGCCAAAATAGCACGGAACAATTGTGTCGCTTCAGGAAAGGCAGTAGACGTTTTTGTAGGCACTCGCTAAGATAAATGTCCTGGTTGACGGTCCTGGTCGCAATGTAAACGTGGCTCTCCAAGCCACAGGTACAGATGGCCTGCCATATCTGATATTTCTTGGCAAAGTTCGACAATTTTTTGTGCTTGAAAATATCTGCCACCTTTTCCCGTCCGGTTGCCGTATAAAATTCCCGTCCGATTTCCGTATAAAATTAAAAAATACAAATTCACGGCGCTTCTTTAATGATTGGATGCTGAAGAGCATACAATGTGCATCATAAAATTCAAGAGGTAACCTTTTCCAACCTTATTTACGAAGGACAAACAGTAAAAAATGCTTCTGAACCGATTCTATCCGTTCTTCTTGTACGACCCTTTTCAGACCAAACTACGCTTACGTATGCAATGTACAATGTTTTTATAGTGTACGTTTTTGTAATTGTAACAAAAATCTTTTATAAATCAAGCATATTATTTGTTCTGTTGATGATAATATTGTAATGTTCAATGAATGAAAGTTTCGAATTCAAGATAACGGCTAAGTCCCTTACTCTTTTACACTTTTCAACTGGCTGATTCCCTAAAGTGATACTTATGTCTGGGGTTCTTCGTTTTCTACTAAAAGTAATCGAAATACATTTTTTTACGTTCAGCTGTAAAAGACATTTGTTACACAAGACATACACTGCAAATAAATCCATAATTTTTATTATTAAAATTGGCACTTAAATCGGTCAATTTTTGTCTCGAATTGAAATCATGTGAGCCGGTTTGATTTTCATTTGTCGCACATAATTTTTAACACCCGTCATTTAAAACACAGGTTCGTTTCCAATGAGACTGATATGGTCCGCACATAATTTTCAATGGAGCGAGAAATGTCATTCAAGTGTGTTTTCACTTTGCCCTATTCTATCCATCTTTGCACTTAAAACGAAATAAAAAACCGTGCGCGAAAAACAATCAGCTGCTTTATCGTTCTAGAACAAAAAAAAAATTGCAAAATGGAGAAGCAAAGTGAAGTTTACCGTGTGGTGGTTTAGGTACTTGGTTTGCCAACGGAAGTCACTGAATTTTTGAAGGTAATAAATTACTATAGATGTTCTTATTTGCCATGTTAACGGTGTTTATTGTGAATATTTCAGATCTGCCGAGCATTTTTGCAATTCCCGCAGAAGAGCTGCTGAAAGCGATAGCTTCAAAAAGTGATGAAGTTTTTATGATGGTACAAATAAAACCTCTTTTGTTCACTCATTTCGTTTTATTACATGAAAATTACAAAAAAATCCAATACTAAACTTTTTATGAAAAAATAAAATCCATGCACCATTTCACATAAAACGCATTAAAATACTCATTTGATTTTTGCTTGTACAAGTTAATGCAATCCATGTACACTATAATTCATATCTATTCAGCTCTTGCACTTAAAGACTATACATGTATTGCAAATATGGTTAATTGACCACATTTAATAAAAAATAAGTGCCGCACCAATACAGAGCAATAACTTTGCACTTTGCCCAAATCTATAGGTGCTGGCACTTAAATATAAGGTGCATTGTTTTTTGAGTGTAGAAAACGTCTATTTCTTTCTGGAATGTCATGATATCTTCTTCATTTCTTATTTCTAATAATAGTTCAATGTAGTCGGCATAAATGTGATATTAAATGTTTTTAAGAATAAAGGAAATGTCATTCACGAACAAAATAAATAAGAGGGACGCTAAATGAGAGCCATGGAGGATTCCAGAGGTGACTTGAATAAGGTTTGATTTCTTCCCTTTGAATCTTAATATTTCTTGACGGTTAGTGAGATAGGATTCGATCCATTTAAGAATCCCTGGCTGAATTCCCATTTTTTTTGTAATTCAAATAAAAGCATTTGTATGTCAATGCGATCAAAAGCCTTGCTGAAGTCTATATAAAGAGCTTCTACATGGTTACAATTGTATATTGCTATCAGCGAGTAGTTAACGAATTCCAGTAAATTTGTGCTAGTTGAAAGAGCCAACATAAAGTAGCTGTAAGTTCCACTGCTAAGTTTTTCACAAAAACGGTTGATATTCCATCAGGGCCGGAACCTTTGGAAACGTCTTATTTATTCAAACCTTACAAGGTGTCTTGAAATTCGACTTGACGAACTCCAATGTCCCTTGAAAATTCCGGGAAGAAACCGAAATATTCATAATCGCGACCCTCTTCAGCATATGTGATATAGATTTCTTGGAAGAATATTGCAAATAGATTGCCAATTTCTTCCGCGTTATCACCATTATTTTTAGTTAAGATGCATTCTAGATGGGAAATTTTCATATTTCAATTTAGTTTTAAAACAATGGAAGAATTTTTTTTTGGCAAGACTTAATTCCAAGTTCAGTTTTTGAATTGTGTTCATCAAATACATTTTAATGGTTAGACTCAGCTCATCGCAAATACTCAAGTAGTTTGCAGGGTTATTGCTGTTATTACCTCTTTTGTACATTTTGTGTGCTCTTGCTTCCGATTTTTCAAATTTTCAATTTGTTTATTGTATTATACTGGCTGGTTTTAATTAACTTGTCACCCTATTTTTTTGAGTGGTACTTGTTCAAATATTAGTTTAAACAATAATTTATAAAAAAAAACCTCAACAGAAGTCTCCATATTTGCTTCGTTCTTAAAAATACGTTGCCAATTATTTCTGTTAAGTTTGTGTCTTATGATATCATAATTTGCTAAATTATATTGGAGGACTTCTTCATATTCGAAGCTTCTGCACAGTAATACTTCCCACCATTTTGACCACTTTTGGCCAATCTTTTTTTAAATTTTTGGATGTCGTCCGCTGGTTTTATGAATTTTCGAAGCTTTGCTTTGGTTAAAGCCCAAAAAATCTCGATTGGCCATGCCTCCGGGCAGTTCGGCGGATTCATGTCTTTCAGCACGAAACATACATATTGACTTTTGTACCATTCTAAAGCGTCCTTTGCGTAATGACATGACGCCAAATCAGGTCAAAACACTACTTGATCTTCGTGCTGCCTGATCATCGACAATAATTGCTTCTGGAGACATTCCTTAACGTATTTCTGAGTGTTCATCGCCTCCGTTGTGATGCACGGACTAGATGTTTTACCACACTCGCATATTGCCTGCCAAACCATAACCTTCTTACCGAATTTTTCGGTAAAAGTAGCCTTCTCCGTTTCGGGGATGTCTTTGTCTTCGCTTACAGTATAGAATTGTGGTCCGGGAAGCGCTTTGTAATCTAGTTTCTCATACGCTTCATCGTCCATTGTTATACACCCAGAATTTCTACACAATAACGAATCGTAGAGTTTGAGGGCCCGTGGTTTCACGGACGCGGCCTGTTTTGGGTTCCTTTGGGGCTTTTTCTGCTTCCGGTATGTTTTAAGCCCAAGTTTTTCATTGGCGTGCATGACGTTACTCGACGAGGTCCCTAGTTTTTTCGCAACATCCCGAACGGAAGTCGCTGGTTTTCGATTGTAGGCATCCCTGATCTTTTTATCGATATCCTAACTAACAGGACCGGTTTTCCGACCACTCTTCGGCGCATCTTCAAACGTACACTGTTCTCTATTTTTTCGAATCGCAGATCGTACCGCTCCGACGCTTACACCCTCTTCCTTGGCCAATTTTCACAAGGAGAGTCCGCTCACAGTGCACCATTTGTGCACGATACTTTTTCGTTGTTCCGGAGTAAAACCTCGCATTTTGATAGGTAACACAAAACTGAGCACTTTTTTGATGCTATGTCATTCAAAAATGTGCAAACAAAAGGACCCAGCCAAAACATGTTGAAATATTTCATTATATTCAAAGTGACCGTTAAAATAAGGTGTGCTTATACTTTCTGGAACAGTCGTAATATGATGTATTTCATACAAAAAGATCTACTTTTCTGATTTTGAAAGAGTGTTATATTGAATTATTCTAAGAAATTGCTCATAGTATCCGCATGACACCTACCTCATTCGTAAATCCTGGCCGATCCTGAATTTCACACAATTTCTGTTCGATAAATACCAAATATTTCTTAAAATCATGTTTCGGTATAGCAAATAACTCAGGCTCGTTTAAAGTTAATTTGCTTTTAACAATCGCAGCCCGCTGGTTGCTGGCATGTTATGGTTTCCCTATTCCGGACATAATTTTATTATAACAAGTTGTTCAATGTAAGTAATGTTCTCTTCAAAATTCAATCAGTGCTTGAAAGTGTTTCTGTGGATAGAGTCCCTACCTTGCAATAGGAATCAAATGTTTTTGAGAAAGGGTTTTAAAGAGAAAGCGAATTGTCTCAAAATATGGCTGCAAAGTATCAGAGCAGCAATTAGAGCGAATAAATCTTTAAGCTTTTAAAATAAAAGCATGAGTTTGAAGTCGATTTTTTAACCTTTGGAGACATTTCTTTAAACTTTTGAAACACTATCTTTCACACCATAAAGATAGTGACCCTCTCAACCATCGTAGCAAATACGACCGTATCATCATCCAACCACACGACCCTTTTCAGAGTCACCAAATGCTTTCTTAAGAGAGTACAATAGAATTTTCTCACATTCTTACTTATCTATACTGATTCAATGACCCGATAGAACAGCACCTACGTTTCAATGTCGCTCTACGAAACGAACGAAACTAATCTACCATGTTGAACCAGACAATGCATGAAACGGTTTAACTCTGTCTACATAAACCGGTCGTGTGTTATACACTGATTTTCGGCAATTAAAGATAATAATAATCAAATTCATTACACATTGCTACGAACCGTAGAGCGGGGTGACTTCGATCAACGGGTTGACTTCGACCGCCAAGTCCGATATTTATTCAATTTAAAATTATCCTTCTCCAAGTGCCTGAACATTTTAAGCTTAGAACCATATATATTCAGCATCTATTAGGGTATATAAATGCATTTTGTTTTTAGCATTTCTCTACTTCCTTCGCGATAAAAAAATATTTTTAAAAAATTCTCTTTATGGTACTTTTTACCAAGCCCAACAACAATCATATATTCAAGCAATAAAATGATTTTTAAAAAAATGGACAACCACATTTTCAGATTATTTAAACATTTGTCTCTCTAAGCTAATCGAAAATATATTAATTTTGTATACATAAACAAATTAATGTATAAAAAAAAATATTTTGATCGAAAATTAAGAGCAAACGAATAAACGCGACAACCTTCCGAAGTGTTGCACTACCTTCCAATCTGTCAAAGGGTTTGTTTTGTTTTGTTCTGTGTTGGAGAAAAGGTGTGAAAAATTTATTTTGTTTAATTTGTTTATTTTGTTTATTTTGTTTAATTCATCTGACCGTAGTCCACATGAATGTATTAAAACTATTGTAGCCTAGATTATAGCAGTCTTGACGCAGTTATTCTGTTTTTTAAAGATCTAGAAGATTCTCCTAAGTCGCAGAGGTCATCAACCAATGAAAAGGTACGAACACATGATGTCAGTGGCTCATTAAAACCGTAAGAAGTCCGATGGAATCTGGTCAGCAGTAGAGATGACGATCTAAGTTGTCTTCCCACTCTAATGTCAATGCAAGACAGAAGTGCAGGTGCGTCGATTTCACCGTTCAATATCTTTGCAATAAGCGTGGCTTGTTGAATATTTTGGCGACGGTGCAGCGTGTCGAGTCCTAGAAGCCGGCATCGTTCAGGATACGGAGGGAGATCTTGAGGATTACGCCAGGGTAGGCTTCTGAGTGCAATGCGTATGAATCTACGTTGAACACGTTCAATTCTGAGGTCACATGACAGTTGATACGGAGTCCAAATTACCGCAGCATTCGTCTGCGTATATGAGTACGTAGTTCGATCCTAGCAACAAAGCAGCATCGTTGAAGAACAGCGCAAATAGCAAGGGCCCCAGATTACTGCCTTGTGGAACGCCTGAATTATTATTAAACGCACTGGAAACAGCTGAACCAAGCTTTACGCTCGGAACACGACCCGTTAAGTAGCTTTCCAGCCATACCACAAGTCGCTTTGATGCACCTAGACGGGATAGTTTGCTCAGAAGTATTCTGTGATCAATGACGTCAAAGACGGCCTTCAAGTCCGTATATAGGGCATCAACTCGAGTTTTAGCTTCAATCTGCGTAATACAGGTACTAGTGAAGTCAAGAAGGTTCGTTGTTACAGAGCGGCCTGGCATAAATCCATGTTGATTGTCTGAAATGTATTGTTTGGTACAGCCAAGAAGCACATTACTAACGACTATTTCGTAAACCATCAGGCCCGGGCGAATACGAGCTTTTCAGTTTCCTAGAAGCAGCAATGATCATGTCCGAAGTGATGGAAAAGGTGTCCAGGTCAAATACATCAGCAGATAAATTGGAAGCTGCCTCTTCAGCTTCTTGTTGAGATGTGAGCCCAGCGGAGAACACAGACGTGAAATGCTTGGCAAACAATTTGCATGATTCTTCAGCTGAAGATGATTCTGATTCGTCTAGAAATACATTTGACGGTATGGAAGAGCATCGCCTCTTAGAATTCACAAAACTCCAGAAACTTTTGACAAGTTAATGGCATTGAGAAGTCCAAAATGCCGAGAAAGTACGTGAAAAAAGTTGGTGGAAGAGCTTATTTACAGTACAGTTCCGAATCGATGGATGCTGCGTTGGAGGCAGTACGAAAAAAACGATATTCACTGCGTGAAGCTTCTCAGACCTACAGCATTCCTTACAGCACCCTTCATGATACACTCAATGGACGGCACCTGCAGACGGTTGGTGGTCAGACAATCGTTTCCGATGCCCAGGAACCGGATCTCCGGGAAACTATCAAAATTGTAGGTGAATGGGGATTCCCTTTGACTCCGGCCAGCGCAGAGCTACTGGTGAAAGGTTTTCTGGATAGTAACCAGATAAAAACGCGATTTCACAACAACAATCCCGGTAAGGACTGGTTCACTTCTTTTATGAAGAGATCGCATACAATGACCACCCGTTGGTCAGAAAATATAAAGCGTGACATAATTAATGAACGTTCCCTTTGGGGAATGCTCCACCCCTGTGCTATTCGGGAGACATCTATATCAAACAATTTGCATAAAAATTTGTTGTTTTTTTATTCATTTAAGCACTTCAAATGTATAAAATTGATTTTGATCGAAGTCACCCCATTATTGAAAATTGGCCGCGGGAATTAAACAATTTTTTTAAAAGTTCATCTGACATAATAAATTTTAAACCACAGATACCAGTACTGGTTTTAAAAATGTAGAACAAAATTTTAGAGATAATTATCATAGAAAATTTCAAGAAATAGTTCAAAAAGTGATCGAAGTCACCCCGTTTTACGGTACTCTTATGTCAACTTTGCATACAACCCCATTGGGCTGTCCCTTATAGTTTTTCAATTGGAGCGCAGAACTTGAAGTATTACTTCTGCTTATAGTAATTTTATTAAAATTACAATTTAATCATAATGTGCAGTTTCGTCTTAAACCGAATTCCTAATTTTACCGTAGGGAAGGATGGTATAAAACGCACCGTTTAAGCAGCATCGTGAATTACTTGGGATTGGAAGCTGAAATTAAGGAAGAAGTTATTGTGTATGAAGCATTACGATGTTTTCGTTGTAGATCAAATGTGATTTAAATTCAAAACGATGATTTTTCATAATTTTTTAAATCTTTTCCAATTTGATCCTAAGATGACACCGAGGTAAAACGCCTGTTGAATTGCTCAATATGCTCCCAAGAATTGGTGTAAGATGCACCACAACACTGTGACAATATTGGGATAGGATGCTTACTCCTCATTATACACACGCTTAAAAAAAGTACGCAACGGAGCAGTTAAGTGTGGGAAGCCAACGTTGGGTATAATTATGTTTACCTACCATTGGCTTCAAATTACTAACTTTTGGGTAGAATTTTACCAGAAGTAAGTTATTGATACCCAACGGTAGGTGAACCTGATTATACCCCACTCCACTGGGTACTTTTTCTAAGCGTGTAGACGTATTTAACGCCACGGAGCTTTCTGCCCTAGTTGTAGTTTTACATAGTTTAGTCTAAATATTCTGAAAATGCGTAAATTATAGTAAAGTTTTGATACCATCTTGAAGTTTTGTTGTATGTGATACATCCATGATTATAAATCATGGATGTTAACGCATGGTAAAAGCTTATTTAAATAACACTATTATGTACATGTGAGGTACAGTCATGACAATTTCTTCAATTTTAATCATATTTTGGTGTTTTTAGTGCCTTATTGTACTTCTTAATTATGAGTTATGCTGTTTTATGTAAAAATAGATAAAGTAGCATCCCATTAAAGCTATAGTTCTGAAGATTTGAGCATATTTATTGAGTGGATCATTCTACACTGGTAAAATTCCCTGAACATTTCAATAACATTCGATCATTGGTTTAATTCTGGTGGGTAAGTATGTGTGTGCCATTTTTATCGAATACACTCTTTACAAACTAACGCTCCATAACACCGGCATTATTGGACAGAAAAATTTCATTTCTTCAGAAAACTTGCTTGTTTTCTCATTTTCTATAACTGAAGACAGCACCCCTCGATATTTGAAAGTAAAAAGTAAGTTTTTCTATTTTTTTCTTAGTAAATCATGATAAAATTTTGACACTTCTAAATTATGGAGAATAATGATGATGATGATGAGAACTACCATCTAATGTAGCAATGTAGCCTATAGCACTGGACTGTTTTGTTGTGTTTAAACAGCGATGTGTTTAAAAAATTTAGTGCACTAAAATATGTCAAAAATGGTTTTACTCATCATCTGCTTCCTGACAAAGTGTTTTGAAATGCATGTCTAATCGAAGCAAAACAAAACGCTGATCTTAAATTGCAGGAAGAAAGGGATCGAGATATTGAGAACGATCCTGCAACCGACAGGTCGTTAACATTCGGCAAGTAAGTTTTACTAGTAATGAAATTGCTGAATTTTTCTTAAAATTTCTTTGGTTAACAAGGTAAAGTCAGATTGCATGCCTATGTATACTTTTTTCTTATTCAAAACTCCGATTGTCCTGAAATTAAAAATGTTTAAAGTAGCCTACCCCCTCGGGAATCTTGTCCTAGGATTTTGTTTTCATGTTTTTTGAGGCAGCAGGGTAAATGCACCCTTCTTTTTGGGGAAATGCTCCTTAAACTTTGGAAAAATGCTCCTTAGATGCGTTTGCCCGGTATAATGCAATCGGAGGTATTTACGTTCTGGTCAGCGCTTGCCGGTTGTTTTGACGGGTCTTAAGTTTGTTCAAGGTTGTATAGCGGAGCTTCGCTCCGCAATCTTCGAGGTAGTTTTGACGAGTTTAAATTTCAATTTGACGAGTCTTAATTTCATTTCGACGAATCTTAATTTCATTTTGAAGGGTCTTAATTTAGTTTTGACGACTCTTAAATTCAGAAACTTAAAACCCGTCAAAACTATACAATCTTGAAGAAACTTAAGACCCGTCAAAACAACCGGCAAGCGCTAACCAGAAGGTAAATACCTTCGATTGCATTATACCGGGCAAACGCATCTAAGGAGCATTTTTCCAAAGTTTTAGGAGCATTTCCCCAAAAAGAAGGGTGCATTTACCCTTTGCCGTTTTTTGAAGGGGTGAGATTGACAGAATTTCGACACGGAAAATCAAAAATCCGGCCACATTTAACATGCACTGGGATTAAAATCCAGCGAAAAAACATTCCGAGGTAAGATACGACCATTAATTGAGAAATAAACCAAATATTGTAGTGAATACTGCGAAAAAACACAACTATCTATCCATGTATCATCTTTCATATTTTCTTCATGTTTAACGAATCGGTAAATTTGCTGAATGGTATTTCTTAATTTTGTCAAAAATAATAGGAAATGTATTGTGTCGTCCAGACTACGAGCTATATCAATGAGGCGTATACAGGTGGAGCAGAAGTGGTTAAGTTGAATTGGTGTACTTCAAAATACTGTCATTGTGTTCGTGAGATGATGCACAACCTATTGTTTGTAAACATGCGTGACGTCGATCTTCAAAAACAACAATTCGACAAAGATTTTTCATAATGGCCTAGCTGACAAACGTAAACAATGGCTTCTACCTTGAATTTGTCGACCTTGGAAACTTGCCTCATTTATCTACCACAGCCATTTCGAAGAACGAGAGTCCTTCTATTCGATAGAATTGGAAGCTTACATAGGTAGACTTTGTATCACGAGAAATTTACGGAAGAAGCCATTGTTTACGTTTGTCAAAAAAATTAAAAAAAATCTTTGAAAAAATTTGGTCGAATTCACAGCAGCAGCAAATCACATGGTGGAATGTTTATTTTTGGTATTTGGTATAGTTTTTAATAGGTTTCGACTGAAAAATGCCTTCTGGTGCATTAAAAGGATGCGGACAAAAACTAAACGTGCTTTGTTATCATTCGCTTGTTTTTGGAATATTCCGTCACTATCCGAAATCAAGGATTGTTTACACATTTTTCAAACACCTTGCTCTTCACCACCTGTATACATCTCATTGGAGTTTTATCAACAATCAATGTGCAACTAGCGATTTAAAATTGGTTCACTGTTGTAGAACCCCTAGTTCCGAAGTACACCTTGCATTTTGTACTGTTCTCCCCTACAACGAAAATCAAAAAATCATCACACAATCAATCCGAACATCAATTCGGCATACTTTCCGCCTATCATAAATTTGTCAGTAACAGCCATTGGATCATGCTTCAATTGCTGCTGCCACTGTTTTTATCTCACAGAGCCAATTCGTTCCAATCAACGCAACAGATCTTTTCATCCAGTGAAATTTCTAACGTTTTATGAACTTTTAGCTAAGCTGGTGAGGGGATATTAAAAACAAACTTCAAACAGAAGAAATGATGTGTGAACGAATCGCCTGACGACGGGCGGGCTTGATCAACTACAAGATAATTGGACCATTTTCGGTCGTTATCTCCATGAACGATCTCCGCCTATGACTACCTACTACATAGACATTTTACCTCTGGGACATTTCGTTATCTCGTTATCTTGTCATTTTTATTCAACCTGGTAGGTAACTGACTACTGATTGAGATAGTCGGTGCGGCACGTGCTGTTTTTGTGTGATCTCGACTTTTTGCAGGTTATTTTCAGTGAATAATCCGAGAACAAAAAGCTTTTGCAGCATGCGGAAAAAAAATTGTCCCTAAAATACTATACAAAGTTATAATCTTCTTGGTCGCTCTCATTCGGATTGCAAGCTGCTGAGTAAGTTTCCATTTAATTGCGGTCACCATCAATTCCAAAGTTTTATTCAACATAAAAAGCAAACGTTGATATCTAGGATGCAGCAAAATCAGAAAATCTGTATAAAATAAATTCCCAACGTCTCCCAAAAGCCGGTTGACACTGAGTGGGAAAAGTCCGGAGAATCAAAGTTTTTCACTTTCGTACTTGTTTTTTGTGCATTTCAAAACGCATGACCGAAGCATCGACAAAAAGAGAGTGGTTGTTTGGAGGTTGAAACGGGTGATGTTGGTAAAGTCGGAAGCGGACTTTATCAACATCAGTGCTCTCTCGTAGTCATCCTCTTCATCGTCCAGGGATTGGATTTGTTTTTCTACTGGTACTATCCGAAAGGATTCCTCGGATGACAGAGGAAAAAAAATCAATATGCTAGCTTTGTGCCCGGTTTTGCCTCCGATGACAGAGCGCCCACCACAAGGCTGACGAATGGTGCGTTGTGTACTTTTTTTTTCTTATTTGGACTCAAGCAATTGTCGAACATGAAAGCAGTTGAGAAGTTCCGAAGATGATTTTGCATTTTAAAATTTATACTAAAAGCATGTTGTCGTATGGTTTTGATGGTGTGATAAGTTTTGTGAGTTTGTACAGTAGAGTTTTATCGTTGGATCGTCGTGTGAAAGCATTCCAGAAAGAGTATAATTTATCGCCTAGAATCTCATTAATATAATTTTAATATCCATTTTGAAAACGCCCCTTACTTCTCTCAGAAACTGATATCCGACCAAAATATTTTCTTAAGAAAGGCGATTTTGCGAAATGAACCGTACTAGAAACATCATAAATCAACTAAAAATATCTAACACAAGTAGCCAGCATAATTAAATATTCATGCTCCCAAAACCCAATTAATACCTTTGAAGTACTTGCCACGCCACCGAGCCAACATAAGCCCATCATAAATCCTAGCCCACCTGCTGCTTGACCCGGTAGTTGTGCTCCACGGTTCTTGGCCAATTTTCTCATCAAACTCAATTCCGTATTGTTGAAGACGAATAAAACAAAACAAAAAAAAAAAAGAACTATGAACACGAAACGCAGAAACCTCCACAATCAGCTGTCTGTCGGTCGGTTTAGTTCAAGTACCGCCAAGAAGCACTAGTTGCGTCTCTTGCTATCACTTGCCCCTTCTGTCTCATGCCGGCGTGTTTCAGCGTAGGTCGGTCCGCCTAACTATTCGTCAGTCGTGGCTTACCATTAAGTAAAGTTATAATTTAATCACTCCGATTCGTAATCGTTCCACTTTCTGCAACGCGTTTTTCCTGGCATGTAGATTTTTTTTTCATCTCACTCTCATCTGCGTGCTGTGAGCGCTGGGGAATGTGTGATTCACATTTGTACATACGTGGGTTTCTGGGCTGAAGACAGCGAGTGGTGGTACTTTTGCGCGTCCGTGTCGAAATTTGACCCATTCATGTGAGTAGTTAGAATCGCTCTCAAGTGGCTGGTTGCGGTTGTTAAGGTAGGTACCGATAAGTTGAACTGTAAGTAATTCTAATGCTAATTATGTTATTTTTGAAATTTTGCTTCTCAGCCGGGGGATAAGGGTTAGGGGGGCTGCAACTGGGTGGTAATTGCGCTCATAGTAGTAGAGGCAGAGATGTAATTGAAAACCGTCAATTGGAGAAGGCGTTATTTGTTTATAGGTTTGACAACAGGTCGATGAGAATTTAACATCTACCAACCATGCATGTAATGAGCTTCGTTAAGAACGATTAGAAAAAGCAACGATAACAAGTATATGCTTAGCATCATTCTACCTAGCAGATTGGTACATGAAGCCCTGTAAGCATTTTAACAAGGTGATTATGCGTTAGGACTATGACTATCATCTGGTTGAAGCAATTGCCTGGGGATGTTGGTATACGCGTGTTTTAGTTAGCTGGTTGCGTTCAGATTACAAATTGGAAGTAATGTGATTAGTTTGCGAATAATGATGGGGTTTATGTAAATATTGTTTTGGTTATAATCAAGAGAAAATTAGTATCCTGTTCGTACGGAAACTTGTTAACGAAGCAACTATTTTCTACCATGAATGACGACACAATCGAACTGTGTATTCACTGAACTTTATCACCTTCGTTGAATAATCGCTTCAATTTGCGAAAGAAAGCCCTGCAAATTCCATGCCTGAACTCTCGAGCCATTGAAACAGAAGCACGAGTATGGCTTTTCTCACCAGCCGACTTCTTGTCGCTAGTAACCAAACCTTTTTTTTTTTTGCGTAAACTCAACCGCCAAGTATTATTATAATCGAAATTTTGCCATCGTTTGACAACCAAGTTGACAGCTAACGGAACGCTAAGCTCTGTGAATGTGCATGTAAGAGCCAATTGCTTCTACCGGCATTTGGTGAGGTTCTTCGTTCCCTTTTGGCATGCATTGTGTAGACCAGTGGTTCTCAATTTACGGTGCGTGATCCCCTGATAGTTCATCAGACGTCGTATCAATTTGGAATACTAATAGCACGATAATTTCAGTTACTGTAAAATGTCTGGGTGTACCAAGTTCTTCATTTACACGAGGGACACGTACTAAAAACCGAATTAAGATTGGTCTCTTGAAATTCTTGAATGCTTCTCCATATTGTCCACAGGACAAGCAAGATGTTCAGGCACCCATTTTGAGGCAATCTGGCAGCGAGAGCTGTCGAAATATGAGCCAATCAAACATTAAATATCTGGACGTTTTGTTTATTATACCAAATATTCTACATTAACAATATAAAGTTCTGTCCAGTTAGAATCCGGAATAACTTATTGTGTTGCAGCGGCACGGAAAGTGACCGGTGCAAGAATTCTTTCACAGTGGTTTGTTTACCTAGGCGCCCACTTTCTGTGGTATAAATTTCACGGTGTTTCGTGCAGTGAGTCACAAGTTATTCCAGATGGAAGCCGAGAGGAGAGAAGAAATTCTGCACACCCACGTTGATAATCCAACGTGGTCCGCAATAAAAATCGCAAAAACGTTGAAAATCGTCAAATCAACCGTGAATGATGTGCTCAAACGTTTCAGGGAGCGAAAGAGCGTGGAATGAGTGCCTCAAGGTAATCGTTGTAGTAGAACATATGACCGCAAGCTGAACCTGAAGGTGTTGAGAACCGTCAGAGCAAACCCTGGCCTATCAGATAATGAAATCGCACAAAAATACGCTGCTGCTCGCAGTACCGTTCTAATAATTCGTTTGCGAGCAGGATAGCATTCTTATCGAGCCAGCAGGCAACCAAACAGAACGTTGAAGCAAAGTTTTGTCACCAAAACTCGAGCTCGGAAATTGTACCAGCAGGTTTTGACGAAGTACCTAGGATGCCTGCTTATCGACGATGACCTGGCCATAAATTCTACATGGCGACGGCACGAGGAGATGTTCCTGCGAAGTTTAAGTTTGCTTTTATGGACAAATTTGCCAAAAAACTGATGATTTGACAAGGGATATGCAGCTGTGGAGCAAAGACCAAAGTGTTCGTGACGAATAAAACGATGGACTCGAAGCTGTACAATGAAGAATGCCTCAATAACCGCGTACTACCTTTCATTAAAGCCCATAAAAGTCCCGTGAAGTTTTGGCCAGATTTGGCGAGTTGCCACTACAGCCGGGAAGTAATCCAGTACCGCGATAATAACGTAGATTTCATCGATAAAAACATAAATCCACCCAACTGCCCGCAGTTCCGGCCCATCGAGAGATTTTGGGCAATAATTAAGCGAAAGCTTTAGAAAAGTTGAAAAACGGCTCGAGACGTGACTCAAATGACCAAAATGTGGAACAAATGTGCCAAGGAAGTTGACTCCGGAAATGTGCAGCGTTTGATGGGAAGAATAGAGAAGAAAGTGCAAATTTTCATTAGAAACGGAGAAAAATGATTTGTATTGAAAAATGTAGCTTAAAGTACAGTGAATTACCTTCGTTTTGATGTATTAAACTTATTTGTACGTCAATCCGTTACCGAGATACAGAGGATTTTATTATTCCGGATACTAAATGGACATAGCTTTAAGTCACTTCAATTTTTTTTAGGCGACCCTGTTTTTTGCGCTTGTGGCGCAATAAGGGAGAAACGTGGCAACTACTTCATGTACACGCTCAATCTAAGCTATCCAGTTTTTGTTTTACTTAGCGCTATACCCGAGTAACACATCTTCATGATTTTATGTTGAGTAAACTTCTATATAACTAAATCTAGTCATATAAAAGTATTTTCAACTGTTATAAAACTAGTGTGTTGCTTGGGTATTCCAAAAGTACTCAATAGACAAATTGAAACGAATCACAAATTGTTGCACTAAGGCCCTAACTAAGGAAACGATTTCCAAACAACTCGCCACAACTCCGACTTGTTGCCAGCTGCAAATGTCATGCCAAAAGCAACACGCAACTATGGGTTGCTGTAACTTGAGCAGGATAGGAAAAAGATCGTCTTTTGGAAAGAAAGCGAGATTTACCGCTTGCAATTATTATTTTTGATTTACATTGAATGATTTTCAAATATTACAGGGTGCGGCAGAAAATAATGCGAAAATGTTCAAACTTGAGTATTAGGTTAATTTGTGTTGCTAGTGACTAATTTCTGTCGAAAGTGTATTTGTTTATGTTTACTTTCAAGTGCTGCATCCAAACATTCTATTTTTGTTTTATTGCAAATTCGTCAAACTGTTCGCGAAAGAAGTGATCACCAGTTTCTTGCTCGCCCAGAAGAATCCGAAAGGGATTGGCAAGGTGGTAGGGTGCCATTTGGCAACAGTTTATCGCATAAAAAGTCTCTGCAGGATGGTCCTAAGCAGCGAAAGCCGGATAGCGGACGTCCGCGCTTTACACGCACGCCGAACGTGATCAAATCGGTCCGTGCAAAAATTGCTCGCATTCCATAAGAAAACTTGCAAAGGAAGCCAATATGTCGGAGAAATCCATGCGGAGAATCATCAAAGAAGACCTGCATGCATCTTCCCGAGCCACAGTGAAACGCCACTTGATTACGGACCGGGTCAAGGAACAACGAGTGACTCGTTCCAAGAGATTGCTTTCCTTGTTGAAGAAGGAAAAAATGATAATCCTGTTCTCCGACGAAAAACTTTCCAGCGCCCGGACCGGTTCATTTCACCGCAGAAAATGGAGAACGTTCCGGAAAAAGTGAAATTCAAATCTCAAACCAAACATCCGGCTGGTGTCATGATGTTTGGCTTGGTGGCGTCCAACGGTTTGAAAATGCCGCCTTTTTTCATTGATGCTGGAGTAAAAATCAATACCGAAGTGTATATCGGTATTTTAAAGGACCAAGTGCTTCCCTGGATCAAGGCCAACTTTTCCGAGGACCAAAACGTTGTCCTACAGCAGGATGGAGCGCCGTTTCACACGTCCAATCGAACCCAACAATGGTTGAACGATAACATGAAGTTTTGGCCGAAGGATTTGTGGCCTCCTAGCAGTCCAGATCTTAATCCGTTGAAGCACGAGCCTGCAAAACATCACACCCTAGTGTGAAAACCCTGAAGTCAACCATAACACGCACATGACAGTCAATGTCGGAGGACTACGTCCGAAAGGCATGCTCTGGCTTCCGGCGTCGGCTCGAGGATGTTATTAATAAAAATGGAGAACACATTGAATAAATTTGTATAAAAGGACTTTATAAAGATAACTGCATTCGAAAATATTGATATTATTGCTTGAATTAGTTGAAAATGGGATTTGAAAGAAATAGAACAAATTTTCGCATTATTTTCTGCCGCACCCTGTACGAAGTAGAGATACTTCGAAGCCATGAGATAAAATTTTAGTCTGAAAATGATCCTCCATTCACGCACTGAAAAAAAAACACTGCAATATTTTTTTGATCTTAGTTGCCAACAAATACATTCGCAACATTTCATTGTTGGCAAATGGTTGGGACAAACACATATCGACCTGCTCATGTGTTGCTAGTTTTTCATGGTTTTGGAAGAAAAATGGATTACTTGGCCCTAACACAACGACATCGGAAACGGAACCGAATTTAAATCATACTTGCCATCCTGGTGTTGGTCACTTCCATTGTTAAGCAGCTCAGAGAAGGTGATGTTTTTGATTTATGTTGGTGGAGCTGGCGTAGTTTGTACACCCGTGACAAAGTCATAAATGAGTTACTATTACTACCAAAAGAAGTTTAAAATGCGTATAATGTGTTGGTAATATTGGCGTCGACGTTTTTAAAAATGCCTAAAATAATTATCATCTTGATTAAAAAATAAGGTCATGCATATTTGTTTCTAAAAATAATACAGTTTGGATAAAACTAGTCTTGTTTCCTGACATTGCTTCATTGAAATGGGGAAAAGTTATCTATTGTAGGAGTAAAAAAGCACATTTGGACGTTTCTGCGTTATTTTCAAAAGTTGTCTGAGAAAAATTATTAGTTGAACCGACAATTAAATCATGGTTAAGATAACTATTGCATATAATTGTTACAATTACCATGAAAATGGTCGGAGACATTTTTTCATCATCACATTGTTGACATTGGTCATGGTTACAGGGATTATTCTGACATTTTAGTAAATGTTGACTCAACAATTTTAAATGTTCATTTTGACCATGATTAAAGTCGGATGAAAATCATTATTTTGCCCTTGACATCCTAATCCCCAATAACGGTAAAATTGACTATCAAACTTTTCTCTGTGTGATCAAACAATACTCATTAAAAGTGTATATTAGTTTGAATTAATTATTAGTAATGAATTAAGCGAATTGGAAGGTAAAATATATTTTGATTGCCTTTTTTATCACCAGATGGTTCTGTTGGCAGCGCTACACGGGTCGCCTAACATGTATATGTGGAAAAAGGTAGTGACTTATGTAGTGACGGAATGTTTTTTTTTCACAGCAACTTACGTTGAAATGTTTTCATTCTTTCTGTGCTGAAAAGTATGTCGAGATTCATTATATTTTAAAGAAGTTATGCTTGATGAAAGCCGCAAAAAAGTCGACGTGGTCAGGTTAAAAAATCGCGAAGTCTTTGAAATTGGTTTGACCGTAAAAGAGCATTCTCAAACATTTCTGTGAGCAGTATACCCAAGTAACAATTTTAGTTCTATTCTAGCCGTATAACACTCCTCCCGGCTTTGTTGATGACACTACATTCAAAACTGTTTTGTCCACCAACACCTCTTCTATGCATCTTTAAAGCCGAAATGTGTACAAAGTGGTCCACTCTATAGACGGTTGTGAAAACAAATTAATAAAACCTTTCTAAGACCACACAGATTTTGAAAATGTTCTAGTGAAAGATGTTATGACCACTTGAGAACCATCATAAAACCTATTGGCCGCCATCAAAACCAGCATAGGGTCAAATGGCCACAGCTGTCAAACTTCACGGCGATATCCGGGTTGGTTTTTGTTGGTTTGCTTTGTTTCTCTTCTGATTCATTCAACAGTAAATAATGGCTAAGAAAAAAGTTCTACTGTTACGGGCAATTATGATTGATAGCAAAATATATAAAACAAATTGAGTTTTTTTATAGCGTATCATGCTCCAAATCATATGCGCATTTAATTTTATGGTGAATATTGACACGATAAGAGCTGAAAATTAATGCGCCTTGGAAATTATGCGAGTTTACAACAACAGAAAAACAATTGAAAGAAATATATTCCGTAAATTAATCATGAAACTCCTGAAAATTGATGGAATTCAATAAGGTTATCTAAACGAATACCGAAGTTTGTCTCAGATCTACAGTTCAATTGTATAACATTTAAAATTTGTTGTATTTATTTTTCCACATTTCAATTATTTCATATATTGCAATATGGCGATTGCAAGAAATCACAGTTTTGCCAAAAAGCCAATTTATCTTAGCAATGGCTACTATAAAACTATCTGGTCGCTTGGTAGCTTTCCTCAATGCCAGTTAGCCGTTTAATGCATTTACTGGAGGCAAAATGGTTTTAAAATGCTTTTTCAACTGACCATAATAAGATAATATAAATGAGTCCTAAAACAGCATTTTATGAGTTAATAAAGTCAAAATAAAACCTTTGATAGGAGTAAAAGGAATTTTAGAAGTCAAGGTTTTAAGATCATTGTAAAGAAGCTGTGTAGGTTCTTATAAACCTGACTAAAATTTGAAACCTATTGGAATCTTTTGCTGCCATAATAAAGCCGAATTGATTTCAAGTGGCTTTCATAAAACTTTAATAAAACTTAATAAAGCTGGATGGTTTTGGCAATGTTACTTGGGTACTATTGATTGGCAAGATCATAGCAAACGTCGTAGTGGAACTAAGGATCAGAAGTTGCATTTTAAGGTGCTCAGAACGATTTGGGCAAACTACGGGCTGTCGGATTATTTTATAGCCAAAAAATTCAATTCCAGCCAAAGCAACGTAAGATGGATTCGTCTGTGAGAAGGATTTCGATCTTTTCGGATGAGTTAGCAACCAAATAGGTCACTGAAACAGATTCTTGTGACCAAAAGACGTGCCCGGAAGTTATACAGTGAGGTCCTAACGGTAAAGCAGAATTCCACGCCAAATCAGTCCTTGTAAAAAACTGTAATATTTCAGATTAGGCCGAAACTTTCCAAACGTGATCAGTATAACAGTAGGTATAAGGGTTTTGGCAGGTGGAACGGTAGTTTTGATTCGAGAGTAACTTTTGAGAAGGGCTTATATGTTTTCGATATCATAGTTTTAGAAAAGCAGTAGATCAGAAATCTGTGTGTATGTGTATGTGTGTGTGTATGTGTGTGTATGTGTATGTGTGTGTGTGCGTTACAAATAATGTCACATCGGTTTCTCAGCCATTTGTGAACCGATTTCAGTTCTGTTGACGGCAAATGAAAGCTACAACATTCCCATAGAACGCTACAGGTTTTTTTTTTATGCGGACATTTCGTTACGAAGATATGAACGAAACAGTACTTGACGGCCTATTATAATAGTAATCAAACAGTTTAGTCTCCGATTACACACTGAGCTATTTTTGTACCGATTTTAGTTGTGTTAGCGCCAAATTAGACTTATAAAGTCTTAAAATAACTGATCAAAATTTCATTAGGATAGGATAATCCTTCATGGAAATATGACCAAAACAATACCTGAGAGCACATAATTGCACATAATTCGTTGCAGTTCAAAACCGGAAAACACAATTCGCACTAATCGATCCTGTTTGCATTCTATAGTGTCGCATCTGTTACGTTTTATGACGCATGAGATAGTCAGAACTGACGGTAAAAATTGTCTAATACTTCATTTTATATATTGAATATTTGAAACATAGTATATTTCTACAACTTCCCTTTTTTCACTTAAAGTTTGATTTTTTATTATTTCTTGCATTAACATAAACTGATCGTTGAACACTGTTAGTGTCATTTTTCACTATATCGAAAAAGAATACGTTCAGGCTTGTCTAATAGTATTTTTTATTAATTGAATCTATGAAGTATCGAATATCTTCGGAACTTACTTCTTTTTACCCTTCTTACACCAAAAGAAAGGTTTCAAGATCGCTTGAAAACTCGACTTTTTATCCGAGGCCCAGAAGGCCGAGTGTCATATACCATTCTACTCAGCTCGACGAACTGAGCACATGTCTGTGTGTGTGTGTGTGTGTGTGTGTGTGTGTGTGTGTGTGTGTGTGTGTGTGTGTGTGTGTGTGTGTGTGTGTGTGTTACAAATAATGTCACATCGGTTTCTCAGCCATTTGTGAACCGATTTCAGTTCTGTTGACGACAAATGAAAGCTACAACATTCCCATAGAACGCTATAGGTTTTTTTTTTATTCGGACATTTCGTTACGAAGATATGAACGAAACAGTACTTGACGGCCTATTATAATATTAATCAAACAGTTTAGTCTCCGATTACACACTGAGCTATTTTTGTACCGATTTTAGTTGTGTTAGCGCCAAATTAGACTTATAAAATCTTAAAATAACTGATCGAAATTTCATTAGGATTGGATAATCCTTCATGAAGATATGACCAAAACAATACCTGGAAGCATATAATTGCACATAATTCGTTGCAGTGCAAATCCAAACAAGACCACTCACCCAATCGATACCACTTGTATTCTATTGTTTCGCATCTGGTGCGTCTCCATTTACTATTACTACACAATTTTCAACGAACATGTACTTATTAAGCATCTTGAATTCATATCGATAATCAAAATTTATGCTTAGGATTGTCTAATAATTCATTCTATGGACTGATTATATGGAATTTCTAATATTTATGTATTCTCCCCATTTATATAACTAACATAAACAGGTCGTTAAAGACTATTAATGGCAATATTTTAATCACATCGATGAACAATACGTACAGGATTGACAAATAGTTCATTTTATAAACTGAATGTATGGCATATCGAATATTCCTGGATTTTCCTGGAATTTCTGATGAAAATATGTATCCAGTACCATATTGGCCACATTTGAGTTCGTTATTCTGGTGAAGTGTAAGAAGGGTTCAGTCTCACCATCGGTGGATTAATGCGGGGTTTTTTTTTAAATTTCGATGATAAAATTTGGACAAAAGGGCCATTTTTTAGAGATAGGGGCAACATGGACTAGAAATTGTTTAAAAAGGTTTCCTACTAGCAACTTTTGGATGATTTTCAGAAAATCAAAGCTAAGACCAAGGTGACGGGTACACATGGCTCTTAAACATAAAGGGTGTATGGCACACAGAAAATCTTCTGTAACTTTTGAATCGTATGAGTAAAAAACCTAGAAATTTGAGTAGATCTTATCCATAGTGTATTATTTACATCTGCCAAGTTTCATAGTTATACATTTAGTAGTTCCAGTCATGTCGTCGAAACAAAAAATTGTCCGTGAGAAAATTTTGTGCACTCACAATCAAAATCCAGGGGCGTCCCACCGGTGGATTGCTAAAAGGCTTGGAATTGCAAATACAACTGTGTCTCGTGTAATAAGAACCTTCAAGGAGCGTCTGAGTGTCCAAAGAAAGGAAGGGAGTGGTCGTAAAAGTGGTCCAATGGACAGTAAAATGGCCAGGAAAGTCGTACAACAATTCAAGAACCGTCCAAACATGTCAATTCGAGATGTCGCTAAAAAGTCTAAGGTGTCAGTCGGTTTTGTGCAGAAAGCCATGAAGCGTGCTGGGTTACATGTTTACAAAGTGCAAAAAGCCCCAAACCGGAATGAAAAACAAAACATCACTGCGAAAACCCGCGCCCGGAAACTTTACACGAAGCTGCTCACCAAATCCGGTTGCATCGTGATGGATGACGAAACATACGTCAAGGCCGACTTCCGTCAACTTCCTGGGCAAGAATATTTCGTTGCCAAGTTGAAGTTCGATGTTCCGGAGGATGTTCGAAAGAAGAAACTATCGAAATTTGCAAAGAAGTTTCTAATCTGGCAGGCGATTGGCGGATGTGGTGAAATAAGTGCTCCCTTCATCACTTCCGGAACAATAAACGGTGCGATTTACACGGAAGAGTGCCTTAAGAAGCGTCTCTTGCCATTCATTAAGAAGCACAAAGGATCAACTCTGTTTTGGCCTGATCTAGCATCCTGCCACTACGCTCGAAACGTATTGGAGTGGTACCGAGCCAACGGAGTCAATTTTGTGCCAAAGGATATGAACCCACCAAATTCACCGGAACTTCGTCCAATTGAAAAATTCTGGGCAATTATGAAAACGGAACTTCGCAAACATCCCAAAACTATAAAAACAGAGCTAGAATTGAAGAAAATTTGGGTAAAAACAACAAAAACACTGGGAAAATCGGTTGTACAAAATTTGATGGGTGGAGTGAAAAGGAAGGTGCGGGCATTCGGGATGGGAGACGAAATTGAATAAAACAAAATTTAATGTTGTAAATCAAAACTCATTAGTAGTTCTTCATTCCCTGAAAATTTCAAGAAAATCCGATAAGCAGTTTAATTTTGATGAGTATATATGTGTGTGCCATTTTTATCGAATACACCCTTTAGTACCTAAACGAAAACAAAGATGACACAGTGGAGCACCTGCTGCAACTGAATAATATGGTTAGGTACAAGGGAAAAGGCGAAGTAGATATTAACCTGAGTAACACATCTTCATGATTTTCTGTTGAGTAATAGAAGCTTACTCCAAATCTAGTCATATAAAAGTATTTTCAACCGTTATAAAGCATGTGTGTTGCTTGGGAAGTAAACTACAACAACTCTAGTTATCTCAACTTCAGAAACCAGAACAGTTTTAATATCTTTCTGACTGATCGAGAGCTTTCTGTAAGAGATCGTACCGCAGATAGAATTCACTGAAACAATAGTTTATTGTCAAAATTTCAATCGTATACGCAGTGCACAAAAAAATAACGAAGTTGTCTATACGATACCATATTCGGAACTGAAACAAGCTGGTCTGATGAAATCAAAAGTGAGGAAGTTTTCGGTAGCAAATTAAATGTATTTAGATGTGACCCTGACTTGACATTATCAAGGAAAAAATCTGGTGGTGGTTTGCTTATAGCCGTCAATGCAAACCTCCAAGCCGAAATAATCCCTAGTGAAAACCATCAAGAATTTGAAGACTTGTGGGTAAAAGTAATGATAAATGATGAATTTCATCCTTTTTTAATCTGTTCACTTTCCTCCATATACGGCTAAAAAAGCTTCAAATTTTAAACATCGCGGAATCTAGATTTCAAGTTTTGGAGCCTCAAACTAAGGTTCATATTTATGGAGATTTCAAACAGAAAACAGTTGATTTTGTTCACAATAATGATAACGAATCTTTACTGCTTCCAATTGTAGGTGAAAATATGCTCGTTGCAGTTTAAAAACGAAAAAGACCACTCACCCGAAACGATGCCGCTTGCATTCTATTGTTCCGCAACTGGTGCGTTGGATAGCACATTCAGCGGAATAGCCACACTATGCGACTCTATAGAATTAGAGCAGGATCGATTGGCTCGAGTGGTCCGGTTTTGAACTGCAACGAGTATACTCGAAAATTACACAAAGTCTCTATTTACTATAACTACAAAATTTTCAACGAACAGTTACTTATTAAGTATCTTGAATCAACCATGAATCTTGAGTCAAAATTGACGGTTAGGATTGTTTAATAATTCAATCTATGGACTGATTTTATGACATTTCTAATATATATGTATTTTCCCCTTATATATAACTAACATAAACAGGTCGTTAAAGACTATTACACTTGGCAATATTTTAATCACATCGATGAACAATACGTTCAGGATTGACAAATAGTTCATTTTATAAACTGAATTTATGACATATCGAATATTCCTGGTTCTTCCTGGAATTTCGGATGAAAATTAAAAATGTATCCAGTAAAATATAGGCCACATTTGAGTTCGTAATTCTGGTGAAGTGTAAGAAGGGTTCAATCTCACCATCGGTGGATTAATTCGGGTTTTTTTTTCCATATTGGAACATCAAGACATCCCGAGCAGGAGACAACAACATATGAATACCTAATTTTGATCTTGATAACTGGCCTTGGTATTAAAGAACTCAGATTTAGAGGTAAAATACCTCAACAAAATACCTAAGAATTGCAAGCAAAATATATCTCAAATAACGAAACTTGTTATTTAGGATACCTGAGAATACCCGAGAGGTACTATTTTGGTATTGTCTTATCTCAATTTGGTATTCGTATATCATTCTGGGAACAATTTTATGGTATTATCCTCAGGTATTTTACCTCTTTATCTGAGCTCTTAAATACCCAAGCGAGTTATCAAGTTATTCGGTCCAGCTCAGGATGTGTATATTTTTAAGGTTTTGTAAGAAAATTCAATTTCTTTTCAAATTCTTGATCCAGAGAACCCACAAACTTAGAAAATTTTACAGTATTTGGTAATTTTTTACCGAACTTTCAACAACTGAACCTTCGGTAATTAGATTAAACGGATTTCGGTAAATTTGACAAATTCCGGTAATTTTTTTACCGGAATACTGTAAAATTTCACTGAAATCCGGTAAATCGGTTTCAGCCGTTGAAAGTTTGGTAAAAATTACCGAATACTGTAAAATTGTCTAAGTGTATACACAGAAAAAAAAAATAGTGAATTTTAACAGGCGCGTAAAATTTCCCCTCGTTTAATTCCAAGCCAAAGCTGGCAAAATAAACGAAATTGTTTGCAATCTTGAATGCGCCATACAACAATTATTGCAATCTTTCTTACAACATGCTAGATTTAGCCGTTAGCTGGCTTAAACTTACATGAAATAACCCATTATTTTCTGTCAATTCTAGCATTATGTGCATTAGATAACGCAGAAAATTCAATGTTTCTTTGTATCTGTGTAATTATTGCCTTTTACCATACATTTTCCAACAGTCCAAGAGCCGATTTATTTCTCGTTCTCGTAAGTGTTCCACCACCACATAGAAAACAACGACGTAGCCTATGTCAAAAAATGAATTGAGAACCCCTGATGTAGACGACCATTATCAGAAGGAGTTACTGACTGGACGCAGGATTGGCCACAAGTTAATCGTTGTTGGCAGCCGGCATATGGGACGTGTGTGAACATAACATGCGCACAGAGTTCAAAGAGAAGCAACATGATTTTGCTGCATACTCTCGCTCGGTAACGGTACCTATAGTGTTATTACTGACCGCGTGCGGCTCGCTGGCTGACCCTTCAAGTCATTTGACCGTGCACATGGCACATATGCACGAACGTGTACCTCTAATCTGGGTTGGCATCGGAGTAGATGTTGAGCAATCGGTATTGGCTTTTGGGATTTTGTGAACCTAGGCCAATGAGGGAAAACATGCACGATATTTGCTGCCTAGCTGTTACTACACGGGATCGAACTGGACAACTGGACAAACGTTTTGTAATACATATGTTTGCGTGAATGTCCAACAGTCCCAATTATGAGCGGTATTGATGTCGAAATTGAAAGCGAGATCTAATATGTCTTTTGTTGATCAGTGCAAGAGTACAATAGGTTGAAATGTTGAGCTCATTTGGTTGAGTTAGTTCTTTAGATGCTAGAGCAGATATTGACAGTTTGAAAAATTTGCTTAATAATCTGTACAAGAAGATTAGGAATGGCTTATGAATGGTTTATTTCCACAATTTGATTTATAATGACGAGGCTTATTTTCAATTCATAACATTTTATTGAAGATAAACAAATATAATTTCAACTGACATCGTCTAATAACACAAACAACTGCAGCATCCCTTAATTAAGGAAGTCATTGTCGATTTGTACATTGCTCTAAGAAGTTTTTCATTGTTTCAAAAATGCTTTTGAGGCACTACGTAAAATCACGGTGTTGAGCTACGGATGGTGAGTTGACAATCGGAAGGAGGGTGCGACAAGTTCCGGTTCTCACGCCTTTACGAGTCATATGATCACAAAAGACTGCCAGCTGAAACATGGCGACAATGGTTGGCGTAGCCGGGGAATGTTGTCAATTTAACATTAACGGAGTGCGACTGAAGAATGTGAACCTAGAAATCACATTGTATATTTTCCATTCTCATTTAATCAATATCTTCAGCACGCTTTGGGATCACCCTTGCATTTCAAAACCATTTATGTCAAGAGCCTGCAGCAACAAGACAAGTATTCAAGGCTCAATTTATTTTTCATCATTTGAGCATAATATTTCAAGGGAGCGGTAAAAACATGTTTCGTTTATTAGTAATCAAATTCAAAAACGGGTTTATGTGTGATAATCACTGTTGACTCTGTATTACGGAAAAAATATATAACTTTCATCGAAATGCTTCTAGACATGAAACTGATGCACTTTTTGATGAATTCTCTTCATTAGCTTTCCCACAGTTCTCTGCGATAACTTTCGGCTAGCAGATCAACACATTTTTTTGAACTCATTGACAGATGGTGCCTCTCTGCCATCCTCTCGGAGGTGCCGCTTGATTATTGCCCAGTAGCGCTGGATTGAACGCAATTTAGGACAATATGGTAAGTTATCTTCTTTTTGATCAAAATTGATACCATGCTCCTTCATTAGATCCAGCGTAGCAGAAACGTAGGGAGTGGATGCAAGATCAAGCCAGAGCAATGGAGGAACGTTGTGTTCACGATAAAGAGAACAAGATGCTTTTTAATGCATTCCTTGCGATAAACTTCACCGTTGATGGTCGTCCCAGTGGTGAATAATGGCAAACTTATTTTTGCACATGAGCAAATAGCCTGCCACACAATACCTTTTTTTTGCCGAACTTCTCCATTTCAATCGCTTTTCTGTCATCAGGTACGTTTTCCCCAACAACCACATTAAAAATACTGCGGCCCCGGTAGCGTAGTTGTGCTCAGTTTGCAATTCGTCATCCATCAAAATGCAACGATTGGGATGCTTTCTTAACATTTTATTAAGCTTTCGGCATCGCTCATTGGCTTGTTCCAGCTGTTCCGCACTCCGTTTTGGCTTGCTTGTTGTTTGCTTGTTGTTTTGGTTCTTGTATGTCCTGATGTTATTTCTCTTTTTGTCGCTTTGACAAATTCAACGGATACTCCCAGTTTCTTCCCAAACTGTCGGACTCAGTTTGATTTTTCGGATAACAGAAGCGTAACACATTTCTCTCTCCTCCTTCTGCGGGTTGACAGGGCCGTTTCTGGTTCCGAATCCTGACAGATCGTCTACAGTATGCTCCTTCATAAACCTTTTGATGATTTTGTGCACACCAGTCTTTGATTTTTTTTTTCACAATTTAAGCTATAAGTCTACAAGACAGTCCTTCGTCGGTGTCGGTGGTGTAGTGGTAAGCGTGACTGCTACTTGGCCCCCCAGTGGCTCTGGGTTCAATCCCAGTGGACGTCGGAGGTTTTTCTGAGGCGAAAAAATCTGGTCACGTATTCCTTCGGAAGGGAAGTAAAGCCGTTGGTCCCGGCTCATATTCATGAGTCGATAGGTAGGGTCCAGGCGGTGGACTCGTCTTCCTGGCGTCGGTGATTGTCACCATGTGAAGAAATAGGCCGACGGAAAAAAAGACAGTCCCTCGTAGTACTTTTGAATAATCAAAACTCTTGTGTCCTTATCAGTTCGCTTCATTTTGCTAAACTCAAAGTGTTTTGACTCTGATAAAAAATGACAGTCGTCTGTCAGTGTATTGAATTACACGATGAAGTGAATTCCATCAAAATTTAGTAAATCTGCTGCCATTTATCGCGTAACATAAGTGTCCTCTCTATAAAATGAATAGTCTTATATGGTATTTCTTTCCAATCCATTTGTTCACTACTTTGAGCAATAATTATCGAAATTTTCGTCATTTTACTAATTATGGTTTCATTACTCCAAGCGTGAAGTACGTAATTGTAATGTTTTGAAGGAAATATCTTCTCGTCAACATGAGACCCTGGGAGTGGACAGCAATTTCTGCTTGATCCAAAGATATTGTACTGATAGTTCCGTTAGAGTACGGCAGGCTGTGAAAAGTGAAAAGAAACAATTTATCAGAAGCAGATAATTTCCCATCAACATGAGAGGATTTAGGAGTGGACAGTAATGTTTTGCTAGAACTAAGAGAAATGAAGAGAAAGTATTGATAGTTCCATTTAGCATAACGGCAGGCTTTGAAAATTGAAAGATACAAGGAGGGCATATGAAGGTAGTATACGATCGGGCGCATAATCTTTTACCAAGCTACCCCAGATGCAGGGTAGGCAAGGGGGAGGATACCCCCTTGACTGGTAAAAGAGTATGCGACGTGCTCTTATACTCGTTTTCAACTTGTATCTTTTAATTTTCAAAGCCTTCCGGTGAGATCTATCTGATTATAACTAATTTTGAACGATACTGCTAAATACGTGTCATCCTCAATACAATAAGATTTGCTGATGGAAGTGTATGCACAGAACCTATGTCCAGTTGATGTTTGTACTGTGTTTATGCGGGGCTTGTTGTAATTGAATGACCTCGGAACCAACCCACCGCCCCCTTATGGTCAGCAACTGCAAAGCGGTACAGGGAGCAGGAATCGTCATCAGAGGGCTTGCCATAGCCTCGAAGCGCGTGCTGAAATATTTG
Source organism: Aedes koreicus (assembly GCA_024533555.2). Lineage (NCBI taxonomy): Eukaryota > Metazoa > Arthropoda > Insecta > Diptera > Culicidae > Aedes > Aedes koreicus. The sequence continues at coordinate 136,718 of JAHHFK020000304.1, read as the reverse complement.
GGTGTGATGATTGACGACCGGCTAAATTTCAACAGCCACGTAGATTATGCCTGTGGGAAAACGGCGAAGGCCATCAATGCGGTAGCCAGAAACATGCCGAATAGCTACGGGCCTGGCAGTAACAAGCGGCGTCTACTGGCTAGTGTATCATCATCGATACTTAGATACGGAGGTCCCGCTTGAGTCGCAGCGCTGAAAACCAAGCGATACCAGGTGAAGTCGAACAGTACGTTCAGGCTCATGGCCATGCGAGTCGTGAGTGCGTACCGAACTATTTCATCGGAGGCAGTATGCGTGATTGCCGGAATGATCCCGATTGGCATCACTATCGCGAAGGATAATGAATGTTATCAGCGGAGAAATGTCAGAGGAGTTCGAAAGCTGGTGAGAGCGGAGTCGATGACTAAATGGCAACGATAATGGGACACGGGGGTGAACGGTCGATGGACGCACCTGCTCATACCGGATTTGTCGATCTGGATGAAAAGGAAGCACGGAGAGGTAAACCTTCTACCATATTGTGGGTTTTTTCGAGAATCGTAGAGGTCATTCTTTCATCTCTTATAATTTGCGGTTTCTCATATAACAATATTTCAATACATTTCATGGATTTGTTTGCTGTCTTTTATAATTCTTCCGCTTGTTCCGATTTGTTTGATTGTTTGTCTGTTTGACCGTAGTTGGTTGTGGAGTCCATAGTAGGCACGACTTCCACTGATAATCTGCCTCCGGATCTCACGGCTGTTATCGTTGTCCGCAGTAACCAGTGAGCCGAGATAGACAAATTCATCGACTACCTCGAACTCATCGCCATTGATCGTTACACTGCTGCCCAGTCGGGTCCTGTCGTGCTCGGTTCCACCTGTCAGCATGTACTTCGTTTTGGACGTATTTATCTTCAACCCAATCTTCGCTGCTTTGCGTTTTAGTCTGGTGTACTGCTCTGCCACCGCCTTATATGTTCTGCCGACAATATCCACGTCATCGGCAAAGCAGATAAATTGACCGGATCTGTTGAAAATCGTGCCTCGCATGTTAAACGCCGCTCGTCGCATAACACCTTCAAGAGCAATGTTGAACAGGAGGCAAGAGAGACCATCACCTTGACGAAGTCCTCTGCAGTATTCGAATGAACCCGATAATCCACCCGATATCCTCACAGGGAAACTGGGTTCCATCCATCGTAGCCTTGATAAGTCGGGTCAGCTTCCCCGGAAAGCTGTTCTCGTCCATGATCTTCCATAGCTCATATCGATTAATTGTATCATATGCGGCTTTGAAGTCGATGAATAGATAAACGTTGGGACTCTATATTCACGGCACTTTTAGAGGATCTGCCGCAAAGTGAAGATTTGGTCCGTTGTAGACCGTCCTTCGATAAAGCCTATAGTCTATTTGCTAGTGGCGACAGTCGCTGGAAGATGATTTGGGATAATACTTTATAGGCGGCATTAAGGACAGTGATCGCACGATAGTTTTCACAGTCCAGCTTGCCGCCTTTCTTATAGATTGGGCAGATAACCCCATCCTTCCACTCCTCCGGTAGCTGTTCGGTATCCTAAATCCTGTCTATCGGTCGATACAGGCAATTTGCCAACTTGTCCGGGCTCATCTTGTTAAGTTATGCTCCGATTCCATCCCTTCCAACCGATGTGTTGTTCTTCAGCTGCTTGATGGTATCCTTAACTTTACCTATCGTCGGGGGTGGCACATCTTCGTCACTTACTGCATCGACTACGTCTCTTCCATTGCTGTCTTGGTCCTCTTCCTGTACTCCATTCAGGTGTTCATCGAAGTGCTGCTTTCACCTTTCGGTCACCTCACGGTCGTCCGTCAGGATTCTCCCATCCTTATCCCGACACATTTCGGCTCGCGGCACGAAGCCTCTGCGGGCGCATATGCTGAGGTCAGCGTGACAAAATAACGCGAACGATAATCGAGCTCCATGCAGATGCGTGGATCCGCGATGTTGATTCATAGTTCGCGTCAGCATATAATTTTATAACCACCGAATTGAACTTTTCAGAAAATGGGCACATCTTTGGTTGGTGCACCACATTACCCTGAATAACAGAAATCCATATTCCTCATCATAGGCGGCTGATCATAAACTAAAATGTCACTCCGATGATATATACACAATAAATTTGTCTCACCATTGTCACAAGAGTCAAAATCTGAAATAAACCATATCGAAAATTGATTTGTCACAGCTTCTCTCATTCAACCCCGTCAAAAGACGACCTTGAGCCGTATAGGGTTAATTTCAGCTCTACCAGCCAACAAACCAGCTATTTCCTCTATCAGATCACTTTTTCATCCTATTTCAGCTCGGAAGCAAGAAGTGCCAGTAGACCGACTATATGGTAGGTTTTTTTGAGGTGGTCTACCCTTTTTTTTACGACAGTCAATAGCTGAAAGTGACTGTAAGATACCAAGTAAACAAACCGAAATACCTACATGTAGGTTCCGATTGCACGCGTATTCGACAACCGCTCGTCCGGGGGTGGGGCTCTTACATTATTTTTTTTCTTTCAGGGAGCAGCTTAGCCGAGTGGCTTGACGATACAGAACGAACGATAGCAGCAGCGCGATCCATGTGGTCTCGACACCATAAAATTCATTTTGTGCGGCCATGACGAACTGAAGCAGTTTTTTCTTGTTTTCCAACATGCACTGAACAGCTCTCCCATTCATTTAAGTCAAGAGTTTTTGGTTGAAAGCCATTTATTATGAGCAATTAGGAATGGTTTCTGGGGGACATTCACTTCCTAATATGTTTGAATTCTTTGCTGCGATTTGGGAAGAGAGACAAAAACCGCGTTATTGTCTTTCAAGGCATTTTCGGATGATTGCGACCGTCGAGATGTTTTAAAAAGACGCTTGACGATTGTGTGGCTTTTCAATGATCCAATTCCGAGATAATTCCGAAAATACTTTCTGACCTTCTGCTGGCTTTACAAGGTGTCCATAAGAGTATAATTTGTAATTTATGAATAAGGTTCAATTTCTCCATTTATATAAAATAAAATCGTGCCAATTATTGTGAGGTACCCGAGCGTTCTGTAAATCTCGATAGCTAGAAAAAAATTACCCCTGTCAACTGAACTAAACTATCACATGAGAGCCAATAATTTTCAGCCAAACCACATGTGGAATGAACGTATACCAGGTTGTATTTTTTACGACAACGTTGACTAATTTAAATTTAACAGAAGAAACACACAACATCAAGGCATAAGCAGCACGCGTTGATTGGCCACTCGTTGGATCAAATGCATTAGGTCCCAGACTTCTTAGTCAGCTTCAGCACCGCAGTCAGAGATCTCACCATTGCAATCGGACTCATAATTATGACGACGACGACGACGACGAGTGAATATCCCTACCTAACTGCAGCTAGAGGAGGAAATGCAAACATTTGAAATTATAGGCAGTCAAATTGACGCGCACTGGGGTGCGAGTAAACACCTATTAAGACCTATCTAGCTGCTGCAGTAAATCCAATGCAATAGCTTTTCCCAAGCGCCCATGTAGACCAACAGCCAGCAAATCTGCGACGCTATTTTTTATTGCACAATATTGTTTTAATAAAACGTTTTGATCGCTCGCTGGGCTCAATTCGAGATCATATCTCTTGAGCTTTGTGGGTCCATTCATGCATACCGACATGACGTCGCGACGGATGGACTTGTTAGCAATCGCACAACGAACGTACATTTATGAACGCATGATTGAATAAAGCATAGGTTTTCTCGCATGAATTCAATTTGCTTAAGGATTTCAAAAAGGTGGTTGGTGAATTTCCCAACAGTAATGTCCGAACGACACACAAAGTGGTAGTCTCTGAAAACGCTCGTTTTGTTTCAGCAGTCTAGGTATGGAAACATTTTTGGTTTGATAACAAAATCACAGGATGCTTAATAGGGTGATTTAAAGAATCGATTCAGTTTAACTCCACTGTCAACTCCAATTAATTTTAAAGCAGGGACTGACTCTGCCCTCAAAATTTGAGATCAATTGGTTGTGAACTCGAAATGCACTGGACCTTTTACAAGATTTTATGGAAATTACTATAAAAAAAAACTAAACCATGTGTTCTCGTCCTTCTGACGATTTGGCAAAATGACATTTAAAAATGCTTGCTATCTGTGTTTACTAACAATTTCTTCTTCAACAGTTTTGCCCCAGATGACTTTTCGATTGGATGTCAAGTTGATTTATTATTCCTACTGGAACAATATGTTTCGGATATGAATGATCCACAGCCTACAAGGCAACATTGGTTTTATGCTGTATATCATTGTATTCAACATAATAGACGCACAGATAACGTTTGCATTAAAAAAAATGATGATGATGATGATATAATACTACCATCTATTGTAGCAAGGTAACTTCCCATAGCAGTGGAATAATCTGAAAAACGATTTGATCAGGATTCTATTATTGTTTGTGATCATCAAGCTCCTGTATGAAGGGCCAAAAACGTTTGGGCGGACCCGTAAGCAGAGACACTTACGCGAAACCCGCGAATATAGGGAAAAGAATCTCCTTCCAAAAGCGAGGTCACACAGACAGCACTAGAATCGAGCCCTCGTTTGACAGAATAAACCCAATAGATGGGGTCGAAGAGCCCGCCCTCGTTCCGCGAAATGTTAACAATAGGGAGGAGGCAGTCCCATGCTCCCTATCCAAATCGTTTTACTTGGGTGCCCTGATGGTCCCCCCCTTTCCCCCGTTATGTGTTATTTAATATTAAGTATATTTTGTACACGAAAAATTAGGATACCATTATAGACACGAATGCTAATTTATTCAAATTTTTAACTTAAATGGTACATCCAATGGATTGTTATTGAAAAATAGATAAAAAATAGTTATGTATTAATATCCTTCTAGTCCAGGAAAACCTGAAAACAGAATAGATCATTCCAAATATCTGAGATAAAATTTCAATAAAAGATATTATTTTATAAGACATGTTGTAAAAATTTTCTTTATATTGTTCTAGTAACATTTCAAAGGTTGCAATCGGAGTGATCGAAGAGTCCGGTTTGATGATTTCTGAAATAATGGCTATGTTACCATTATACCACTCAACAGAATATTAAAATATAATCCTACATTGCTTATAAGCACATGCCAGTCTTTTATGAATATAGTAGTTGATGTTTAGAAGTACAATTTTAAATTAAATATTATGCTGAAATGCTGAAAAACAAATTGAGCCTTTGATGCCTGTCATGTTGCTCTAGGCTCTTACATGGTTTTGGAATGCAGATGATTCTAAAGCGTTATTATACATAGCATTTCAAGCTTATTGCTTTCAAAAATTGCTTATTGCCTGCTCTCAACTCAGTGTTCCAAATGCACTTCCACAGTTATTAATTGAGAGCTTCCGATGCCGATGATTCTAATGCGTGCTGAAATTATTAATAAATTGAAAATGGAAAATATGCAATATGACTTAAGGTACATGATGTTCAGTCGCACCCCCTCACTTCGCTATTGTCAGATTGACAACATTGCCCAGGCTACGCCAACCAGCGTCTCCATGTTTCAGCTGGCAGTCTTTTGTGATCATATGACTCGTAGAGGCGTGAGGTAGGAACTTGTGGACGAGAGATCGGTCGCACCCTCCTTCGAAGTTGTCAACTCACCATTTGAATCCCCCGTTTGCATAAAAAAAATGGACAAAAATTGCCGATTTTTCATGCGTTTACCTTCACCCTCACTGACAAAACTACCCATGCAGCATCAATCATAGTACCCCATGAGTCAGCAGACAAAATTTGACAACTCTATCAATCGAACTCTAACCGTGATGGCAAAAACAGTGAAGCAACTCCGTTCAGAATTGTGCGCGTTCAACGAACGGCTCCCCGCCGCATCGAAAACGGACATCGTGCGGTACTTTGTGGACGCCCAATACGCCCGTTCCGGCATCTACAACATCTTGGCACTATTAGACAACAATCAGAGCATCGAAAGAAAGCCCGTTTCCGGACGGCCAACGACCCTGAGCGACAAGAAGCTCGAAAGGATGCTGAAGAGGAAGACCGAGGGAAAAGTGGCTACATCGCTGCGTGCGCTTGGCCGGGAGGTCGGTTCAACTGGCCAAACAGTGAAAAAGTACCTGGCGAACATGATCATACATGTCAGGAAGCGGAAGTCGCGTCCACTGATTTCGGAGATGCAGAATATGACACAGCAGCAGCGGCTGAATAAAATGGTCAACTCAATTTTCCCGGCGAATCGCGACGTGGCGGTGGTGATGGACGACGAGACCTATCTCACCCTGGATGGCAACGACTGGCAGGGCACTTCGTATTTAACTTCCCCCACGAAGGAAGCGAGCTCCGAGGTTAAGTTCATTTCACACACCAAGTTCCCCGAGAAAATGCTGATGTGGCTGACAATCAGCGAGAAGGAGATGTCAAAGCCGCTCTTTTTTCGCTCTGGACTGGCCGTGAACGGGGTAATTTATAGTACGAAATGCCTGCCGGAAGTTGCGTCGTTCATCAAGAAATACCATAAGGGCGAAGACGCGGTGTTCTGGCCAGATCTGGCGTCGGCCCACTACTCGAAGCGATCGTTGGAGGAGATGGAGCGGCTGAATATCGATGTGGTACTCAAGTCGGTGAACCCGCCCAACGTCCCCCAGCTGCATCGTCTCATCGAGAATTTCTGGGCCATTCTGAAGCGTAAGATCTACTCCAACAATTTTCTCCAACAGTTCGAGTTCGTAACAAATTTTGAGAATATAATCAGGACCTGATTTGGAATCGATTGAGTTTGGTTAAGCTGATACAAAACTTTAAACCACCCAAATGCCCTACCTTTCAAGGTGGACTTAATTCGGTCCAGCTAGCTTTGAATTGAGTATGTTATTATACTCAATGAAGCCTTCTTTGCGTTTGTCTTATGAAGCCTTCTTTGCGTACATTAGTTCATTACAAATAACTTAGTGTTTACCAACAAATCTGTTTTTTGAGACCATATTAATTGATTTCTGCTTGCTATTTAATTTCAGACCACTCTCGGTTGTTTCGTCTATACAAAGTAAAATAAATTAAAAAAATGATATTGATATTGTAATAATCAGTCACTTTTCCATTCCAGTTGACAACTTGAAACATTAGGTTTGGCAAATTGTTGACCACATTTTGCAGCTTGGTTTTCTCAATGTTTCCCAATGCTTCAGCATAAATTTAGCGTAGCAACATTTACTAGAGGTTTCCCGCTGAATTCAGGTCAGGAAAGCAAGCTGGCCAGTCAAACAGACCTATATTTTGTGATTCTTTAACTAATCTTTGGTTTCCTTGCTCGTGTGAATTGCAGTGTTGACCTGTTTGTCGTAACCAGGTCGAGGTTTTCAGCTTCGATCCTTCGCAACTCGCGCCAGCACAACTGTGCTCTACAAAATCCGTCAAACAACTGAATCGATCATGTACATACAACTACTACGATTTCGTTTGTACACGCTTCTACACACTCAATCAAAATATGTACAACAATTTTCATTTATTTTCAACATTCAAAAGCTAATATTGTTATTATTATTTGCAATATCACCATTGAACTACTACATCTACCACATTCTTCCCCTCATCTACTCTAACAAACTAACTTTTCCTCAACATTCAATTTCTTTGTAATTTACTTTATAATTCTTCATTATTAACGTTTTTTTTTGGCTTCATCGTCATAATCATCTAATATATTGTTCTTCTTGGTATTTCTAGCAACTTGCATATTAGTTCTTAACTCAGTGTTATTTTTTTAATTTGAACTAATAGTAATGTCAAAGACAGCCAGAAAAAATCAACGTGAAACATTTCTCAAACCAGACTAAGAATCGCCGGAACCTACCTCTTAAACTATTTTCCTGAGCGATATATTTCGTAAAAGCTTATTCAGCCTCCAATTTAAAGGAGTTTCGCATAATTCCGTTTCTTTAAACATTTTGTTAAATTGGAATCTATTTACTTCTTTAACATAACAAAATCTTGTCTCTTATCATCATCTTCAATTGCAACGTTATTTCCAGTATTATTTTGTTGAATACCTTTTTTTGTTTCCTTCTAAGCTCCAAAAAGTATTCATACCCATATAACACAAATAAGTCAGCCTTACCCATTTTTTTTTTGTTAATATAACCACTTTGTTCATCTATCGCAACAAATTCAATTGCCATTGGCAAAACCAAACAAAAATATGTTTGGTTCTTCAATTTTGCCATATGATTCAATGTCTTTCTACATTTAGTTCAATTGATGAAACGACTAACTTTAAACAAGTGACAGCTCTAATATCTAATATTTCTTATTCTCCTTCCTTTTTTTATTTACTGGGAGAAATATAAACATTTCAATTATAATGTCAATCATGGTTAACTTCATTCAACAATACAAGGTTTTATTTTTTTTAAATTGAAATCAAATTTCAATTGACCATGCATTACAAAATCTATCAAGTTCAACTCTTATTCATCAGCAAAACATGGATATCAATTGAACCAAAAGTATTCAATACAGTATTAACAATGCACATTGAACATTTGCTTACATTGAGGAGAAAATACGCGTTAAGGTATGCACCTCAATCTCAATTTTGTTCGAGATGATGACAATGACTGAGCATAACCACAAAAAACATTTAATTTAGTTGCTACACTATTATCTATCAACATCATCATCTTATTCCACGAAAACTGTTGATCTGTCAACTAGTCTGGAATAAGTGAAAATGTTTCAATTATTTCATAAATTTATAGAAATTTGTCCATAACAGTAGACCAATCAACATCTAAAGCACTTATGTTGAATCATTACAACAAAAATATTATAATGTGATTTTACTTTCATATTTGTCAGCAGAAACTTACTCGTCCCAGCTGTTCCAACTGAGGTTTTGTTTTTTAATTTTTGTTTCCTTCTTCTGGCTTACTCCACCACCCATCTCTGTCAGGGAGCCTACCGAAAGGGTCCAAACTTTATCCCAAAACCCAAATAACTAATCTTCAGGGTTGCCACATTATTTTTCGTTCCCATCTTTAAATTTTGCCAAAAAAATCTTGTTTATCTGTGTTTTACTGCAGAAAATCTTGGCAAAAATCTTAGCTTTAAACATTGTGCTGTAAAAGTAGAATAGAAACTTTTCAGGTGCCTGCTTATGCACTTTTTTTTAAATAATTGCTATTGAGTTGAATGCAAAATAAAACAGATATATACTCATCAAAACACATTTATTGGCCGATACAAAACGGTCTTTCCAATAGGGCTTAAGTGTATTTATCGGTTTCCCTACACACCACACCACAGCAAAACGGATATTATTTCTAAAGGAAACTAGTAGTACAGGAATTAGTAGAAAGTTCGGAATGAACTTTCTTAGCAAGTGAAAAGCATTCTTCCCATCTGCTCGTTTGAAACACAGCAGTTTTCTCCAATAAGCTTTCGAGTCATCTGATTCTTTCACCTCAATTTCCTTGCCGATGATTGCCGTCCTCAGCTCACGAAACTCATTTTCTATGGCCTGTTCATCACCGCTTTCAAAAAAGATCTGATCCAGTAGGACTCCTTCTAAGGGTGCAGCATCTTGGGGTCAACGCTTCATGCAGTAATCAGAACTTCAGATCAAAGCGCTTAGTGATATGTTTAACCAACTCGGTATAGGCAGCACAGCAGATCGAGAAAGCCTCCTTTCTGGTATCATCGAGAGATCCGGAATTAAGCATTTCTGCTGCTGCTACCCTGATATATATTTCCGATTTCTTACGAAGATGTTTCTCTAAATAAATAACAGTAGTGTCTTAGGTAATCATCCTCACACATATTTACAAGTAGAACCATTGGTGAAACTTCAGCTGATTGCACATGTTCGGAAATTCCGGAACTTTTGACTGGAAGATACGGTTCGCTTTATTGATAATGAGCATCCTGTCATTAGATTGACAGAAAATGCGGTGTGTTTTGATTGTTGTCGCAGTTGGCTTGGAACGAGAAAAACAACACGAGCTCCGAAAACCGTTCCAAATTCCTTTTGACAATTGACTCCAACGATAGCCATCTGGTGGTGAATGGATGCAGAACCTTTAAAGGTTTCAATTCCAAGATACTTTGTATCATCTGTAATTCCTTGGATTGTATCGGAACGGATCTACTGTTCCAGGTACAATGGCAGCTTTTCTTATGCATAGATTGCACAAGGAGCCAGTACACTTGATAATTATAAAATGGGGACAGTCACGTTTCAGCAGCTTCTGGACGGATCGGTCAGAACCCATTATTACCGATGCTCCATCTGATCCAAAGCTTATTAAAGATAACAAAAAATCACGTTCGAAACAACTATGCTTTGAATAGCAAAAATTACCATCGAGAACATTATTCTAACTTTCCACAACTCCTCTGAGTGAATGCATGAAAATGCTTCTCAATTGGAAGAACAGTATTTTTTGTACAAATCTCTGTAGGAAATTCTCTTAAGGAACATTGAGAAAAATACTTCTCCAGCGGAATACTTGAAGAAATTATTGAAGTATTTTTTGGAGAACTATATGTTAGAATGCCTTCAGAAATCTTAGACAAAATTTAAAAAATAATTCTTCAAAACCCCTTGCGGATTTTTTGAAATTCAGAATTAAATAAATAAGATTATGGAATTGATGCATTCTTCTTAGATTTCTCCAAATAAATCAAGATTTTCTCCAAGAATTATGTTATAGTTTTTGTGTAGTTCTTTCAGGTGTCCTCTAGAGATTCCTTTAGCATCACAAAACTGTACAAGTTCAGGGATTCCTCCAAAAAAATCACCACAAGAATGTTTTGAAATACTGCTGATGAGATTCCAGAAGAAATCCCTAGAGGAGTGCCTACACGCAAAAAAAAACCACAGTTGAAACTACCATTTCGAGGGTTGAATTAAGCACAAACACCAACAATTTTCACCTGACTATAAATGCGTTTGATTTTACCATTCCTGTGATTAGATCGATCATGGTGCGGTTGATATTAATATGAGGTCTGTCAAATATACTTCAAATGTTGAAGGTTTTACCATAAACGTAGTAAATTTGACTGAAATGTAATGGTAGTTTTAAAGATAGGCAAAGTCGGGTAAAATGGTAGTACAAGATTGAACTACAAGATTTTTTTCTGTGTACAAACTCCTGAAAAATACCTATAGAAACGCCAGAAGGAAAATTTCAAGGAATGTTTGCGAACTTTTCATAGAATCCTTGAGAAATTCTATAATAAAAAATTAAAAGATTATCTCAAAAAAAAATATGATGAAGTTATTTTGAGACACACGCATTTTGAGGCACACGCATTTTGAGGCACACGCACAAACTGACTTTCAGACTGTCAGCTGTCACTTTAGTGAGCCCCTAAAAATTTAGCTCACATCGAAGAACCTTTCATATATTCTGTTAAATTAACAACGCGAATCAAAGCAAAAACAAAGGTTCTTGTACAGGAAAGCGGAAGAATGTATTGCGTGGTGCAAGGTGTCAGGTGTCAATTTTAAATCGCTAGTTTCTTATTGGTTGTTGGTGTCGATGTCAATTGTTTTCTTTTGCTTCATGGGCCTTAAAAACACAATGAAAGTAGAATTGGTAAAAAGTTGGATCTTGAAATGTACACATATTATAAATCTGAGGTTTTTAAGTGGACAAACAATTCTCAAAAATCTCAAAAATCTTGGTTTATCTCAAAAATCTGTAATCTTTACATACAGATATCTGTATGAAAAAATTGAAAAAAATCTGTGTCAATCTAGATAAATCTGTGCATGTGGCAACCCTGCTTTTTTTTTACCCCCTCCCCCCAAAACCCCCTTCAAATTTAAAAAAACTCCCACACCAAAACCCACACATAAAAAATAAAAAAAAATATTATAATTTTTTTAAAAATTAAAAAATAAAAATATTATTATTATTATTAATATTACCACTATAAAATTAAAACTTCCCCCCCACCTAAAAAAAAAAATTTATGTTGCAAAATCTTCACTAGAACGGTACTAAACGCGTTCCTACACTCAGGCAAATAAACTTAAGAATTTCATAAGGTTCAACTTACAGCGTATAGCATTAGTTTTAAGTCGAAATTATGTTAGTTTAAGCCGTAACAAAAGTAGTACGTGTAATTTTGTTTTAGTGCAAATACATTTGTTTTTAATGTGTGGTATTCGCGAGTGTGATTAAATGACTAGAAAGGAAAATAAATACAAGGTTTATGGAACATATTTTTTTTAGGTTTTTTCCCGTAGATAATCTACTATCGAGAAACAGACAAAATGTTTGGCGACTGTGACAGGGGAAGAATGTTCTATTTTTTAACTTCAATATACCTGGTTTCATGTCAAAAATGTGCATACTAAGTTCCTGTACTGCAGCTAGGTGCAGCAAAATTTGATTGTAACTCTTTCTGAGAATACTAAGGATAATAGTGAATGTGGTCCCGAGAGTGATCTTTGATAATTTTTTTTGTAAACAACAATACATTTTTGCTTTATTCCTTAATATTTTATACATGCAATGATTAAGTATAAGCACACTAAAGGGTGTACCGTTTAAAATCCGCACACACTCAAATTGCTCTAACTTTTAATCCGTTGCGTAAAATTAATTGAAATTTTGCATATAAATAGTTTAATGTGTATTGTTTACACTCTAAGAGTTGATTTTATCAGATGCGCAAAAGTATTCAAAATGGATCTGTCGCATCGTGCCATCGGAAAAAAGTTGAGAATCGAAAATTCCACGGTGTCTGGTATCATAAAACGGTTTGAAGAACGTCTGAATGTTGATCGGAATCGAAGATCCAGATAAAAAGCCGTCAGGTCACCGAGAACGATCATAAACGCTTGGTTGGGGCCATTAAACGGAAACTAAACGTCTCAGTTCGAGATGTGGTTAAAAAGTTGCATGTGAGCAAGACTTTTGTGCAGAAAACCAAAACTCGAGATGGAGGCGGGGGTTCAGTAGTCCCCAAAACGTTACGAGAAACAGAATACGATCGCAAAAAGCCGTGCCTGGAAGTTGTACGACCAGAAGTTAACGAAACCACACTGCTGCGTAATGGATGACGAGACATATGTGAAGGCGGACTTAAACCAGATTCCAGGAAACCTGTATGTGACTGCCAAGGATAAGTGTGATCTTCCCAAGAACCTCCAGACACAGAAGATGTCAAAGTTCGCCAAGAAGTTCTTAGTTTGGCAAGCGATTTGTACTTGTGGAAAGCGGAGTACACCTTTCGTTAGCGCATGTACCATGAATCGACAGGTGTATTTGGAAGAGTGTCTTCAAAAGCGGCTTCTCCCTCTCCTGAAGGCTCACGACGGTCCGACGATATTCTGGCCTTCTTGGCATCATGCCAATACACAAAGGACGTGCTAGAGTGGTATAAAGCGAATGATGTCGCAAGATCTGAAACCCCCAGACACTCCAGAGCTGCGCCCAATAGAAAAATACTGGGCCATTATGAAGGAGCACCTTCTAAAACGACCTAAAGTGGTGAAGAATGTAGAAGAAATGAGGAAAGCATGGGTTAATATGCAAAAAAAAAGTCGATTCTGAGGACTTGCAGAACCTTATGGCTGGGGTGAAATAAATTAAATGAATGGTGCCAGAACTAATTTAATTTTTTTTTACTCTCTGAAAATTCTTTGAAAATCGGATAGAAACTGAAATTTTGAGCATGAACTTTGTTTGTGCGGATTTCAAACGGTACGCCTTTTATACACCATTCGAAAGCTTATAATATAAGCTTCAATAAACCTTTTCAAACAACAAAAAAGATTTTCTCAATTTAGAGAAAAGGGGTTTTGAATTTATTATTGATTTTTTAACAAAAATTTGGTAATTGAACGACTCTATTACCTGTACCTCGGTAAGTAAAGGGTTTGGAGATTTAATTTTTTGTGGTTTTCTCCATTGACTAGTCAACTACCGATAGACAAACATAAATCACGAATCAGAGAAAGTCGGCCTTCTTTTTATTGGCCACCTTAATCCCCATTGTGGCTTTGTTTTCTTTTCGGATAAATGGACGCTTTCTTAAAAACAAATTGCTCACCTTAGCTTGTTATCTGGACAAAAGTTATGCACATATTATGTTTCAGGAACACAATTCTACACAATTTTTCACCAAAGACATAAGATTTCCGTTGGATTCCATCCACTTTGATCTATGGAAAATTGAACGACTGGAGGTTTTTGTCGATAGGCTCAAGTGATAAGATAACGCCGCCGGTGATGTAGTGGTGAGCGTGGTTGCTTCTCTCTCCTGTCGGCCGGGTATCAATTTCATGTGCCGTTGGGATTTTCTGAGACGAAAACCTTCCGATCACGTCTTCCTTCGGCTCATGTGTTGATGGATTCGATATGTAAGGTCCAGGTCGTCTCCCTGGCGTGACAAACCAGCCTCAGGTTGAAAGCTACGTTAATACGAAACAATAACATCAACAACAATCGACAAAATGTATAAGCCGATATTACTTTCATATCTCCTATTGGCCAGCAATATGGAATTGATTTTCTCAATAATGAAAACAAATAATATAACAAACCAATATATCAAGACTTTTCCGATTCTTATTCCAGGTACCCTACTTCAATTAAATATTCGTAGCCTTGCTTAATTTTTGTTCATTAACTAGCGTATACTTAAAAAAAAGACACATAATTTATCTTGCCATTTACGAGCTACCGAAATTCAATTCCAGCTTGTCGGTATTTCAATTAATCTACTTGTAATTTAATTTTAATTTTTCTAGAATGAATTTCGCTTAAATTGAATTGTACTAAAACTAGAGCACTTTATACCTAATTTGTTTTAAAAATAACGAAAGTGATCTAAAATCTACTACAATAGCTTGCCTATGAAATACAACACAGACAGAATTATATACAACACAATCACTCTCATTAGATCCCGAACACATGTTTGTAACCAACTTCATTGCCCATCAAAGCAAGTTAGAACAATACTGTAAAGTTAGTTACAAATCACGATCCGAGAAATATAGACGTTATCGAAAGAACGAGCGTTTTATTATTCATCCGAAGGATTTAGTCGCCGTGTGTGCAATTCCAGCATAAGTTGTTTCTCTGCTAAGATCCTGTTTGTTGGAAGACGTTCTCAAGGGCAATAAGTTTGGTGATGAGATTGTTCTGACGAAATCGTGAAGACGATCGATCGTTTTTTCGACTCTCTACGTGACGGGGAAAAGGGCGAGTCTAAACCACAGTAGACCGTTGGGGAGCTGATAAGTGCCGCGCGCGTGAAATTGAACAACGTCGTTCAATTTTACACCGATCAGTCGGTTGGTAGTCAAGTCGGATGTTTCTTTTGGACCCAGAGGCCAGCAGAGCCGTTTAGCAAAACCTTCGTATCGGCATTTCGGGCATACCGTCTGAACACCAGCCATATTCAATCTTATCTTGAAGAGATACAAAACTGCTAATCAAAATAAATTTATTACTCCCTAAGCAGGGTGAAGAAATATAAAACGCTCCTCTCAGCGATAAAAAGTTTTGTTGATACGCAAAAATCACTTAAATTGCGCTGCTTGAGGCGATTAAAGTTTGAAGTGTTGGTTTTGCGTAGCATGTATTGGTTCATCAAGTTCACTGGAAAAATAAATTCACATTTCATCACATGTGTGTGTGTGTTTGTTCCTGTGATTTAGACAAAGAGCCCTGTGCTTTAATTAACGTTTCAGCACTCGGAACAACTTTTTTAACACGAGCACTCACGCGTTATACATAGTACAACTCATTCCATCCCGGAATATCTCGTGAAACGAATCACATAAAGTTATTCAGTAGATCAAGGCCTTTTCATTTGCGAACAGTTTATAAATCTATCACTACGTGGCGCTGGTGAGCATGAGCATGAGCATGATTGACTGCCCATGGATGCAATTCGGTTATTGCCAGATCAGCTGTAATTGCACAAAGAACCAACAGATGATGTTTGGGACTAACATACATCTTCAATGTGTAAAAACTGGTGATCCATTATAATACAATACCGGCGCCGGCCGTGCCCGAATGCTGGTCAAGTAGGGAATGGGGAGGAACGTGTTGACATGATACTCGCTTTGAAGGAAGCCGAGAAATCCTCTACACTTCCACGAGAAATCACTGGGATGTTGGATAGTTGGGAAAACGTTACCAGCAGGGTTCGTTTTGGTTAACGATACTCTGAAAGTATGCAGCACTGTCCGTCAAAAGCAACCGCTCGAATGTGACTGAAAAGAGACAAGCATGACGAAAAACAAAACAAAACAAGATAGGCAAAATAAAATACAGCAGGATATTAGATATTGTCTTCAAAATATGGTAGAAATAAATTATTTGTTGCTTTGCAACCCAGCTCTCCTCGATGTCCTAGATGGCCAAGTCCTGCTGGACCCGCAGCTGTTGCCGTCGGCACTCGTCCACATCAACCTGGCCGTCGCCGACGTGTCGGAAACCTTCCGGTAGTAACATGATATCTGTGTCTAATACACTCTTCTTGCACTGATTAATTTACAAACATAGCCTGCACACCGAATCAAAATTCATTTTGGCATGGTTGTGATATTTTCCTATAAAATCTAGGTCTAGATATTGGCACTTGGTTGCAGGAAACATAATCAATTAGAAAAATAAACTCGCTTATGACCTCTAACTTTACACGGTTGTTAAACAATACACACTATCTTCCCACACTATCCCACAATACCCGCGAACGACGACACTTTGGACCTGAGCTCGCTTGAGGAAAAATCACCAACACGCAACAGCGCAATTAATTGTATGCAGTTTTTGAATGAATCGCGAGCACGGCGCGATTCTGCGACACGCCACACTCTTCTAACATCAGCTCACCGGAACCAATTGCACACGCACACTAGTAATCCGCCGACCCATGCGGTAGCTGCAAACACCTCCATTCAATTTCTAGGGAAATTCTACATCAGAATAGGCCTATTTTGACTACCACAGACCCCTCCGATGATAGATTAATGAACAATATTCGAAAAATGGGGGAAGTGGGGTTAAATCAGCAATTTTTCCGTTACCCGACCTGTTCGGTTGCTACAACTACTTTCATTCAATTTCTAGGGAAATTTTACATAAGAATAGTCCAATTTTGACTACCGCAGACCACTCCAAGCATAGATTACTGGGCATTACTCGAAAGTAAAATAAACCCAATATTCCCGTCCACGGAATTTTGCGGCAAATGGGACCTATTCCATTCGATTCCCCAGAAATGTTCACATAAAATGCTATTGTTCACTAACCTTGTGCTACTTGGAGCTGAATTATCGAATTCTTTTGCGAATCATGTACTTTTTTTCCCACTGTGCGTCGTATGAAGGAATGAAACAGCTTCGAAAAATATTGTTTGATTACTTGTATTTGTAATTGAATGGTATTAAAAGAATAAAAGTACCCATATTTGCAAGGCTTTGGTCCGTTAGCAAGTTGGTAATTTTTTTGAAACTGACATCATGGAAATGGACATATCTCGGTGAATTCCCGACGGAATTCCACCATTGCTCTGATAAATAATTCTCATTCCTGGAGAAACCAAAGTCGATTGATTATAAGCTCACGTCAGAAAGCACAACATGTAGTGGAAATAATTTCATATTTTTTTAAAACCGTTACAACTCCTGTGTTTTCAGATCATTCTAAGACTTCAGAAGTCACCAAAGAAACTATTTCTCTTGCAATGCTACTGGTTTCATTAAACAAAAAGTTTATTTTACGACAAACAATTATTTATCCCTATCATTTTGTCTATCTCCTATAGACGTTTCATATCTCCTCGTATTGATGATAATTTTCGTTCAAAGAAGCTATCGATGAATTATTTCCAGCAGAGAAACATAAAAATAGTTTTTTTTCTAAAACAGACATACACTGTTTACATATATTAAACATTATGTATCTTACGGGTAGCAACTACAATATTAAGATTTAGCCTAAGTGACACAACGTAATTTTCAAAACTTCTCTTCAGGAGCAAATAGTTCGTTAAAGCCATCTTTTCCTTGTCGAAAATTACTCATTTCTCGGTACAGCAGAAGCGTCATTGCACTGCTAAACACCAGCACAGCTGAAATATTCAAAATGTGTCCCATAGTATAATGTCCTTGATAGTAACCATCATCAGTGCTCTTACCTGACGTAAAAATAAAAGCCACTATAACGAACCGTCGCTCTTCTTCGTTAGCCTCGAAAAGCATCCTTTCTATGTGGGCATGTCCGATGAATCCCATGGTTGCCACCAATAGACAAAAGAATGGCAATATGTACTGGGGCTGCTCCTGTTAGCACACAATTAATAGTTCATGATGAAAATGTTACACTGTTACCTGGATATGAAATCCATCATACCTTGTAAATACCCCAGAAGAATGCACACGCAACTGTATAGTAGATAAGCAGCAACACTGTCAGCAGTGGAAGCTCCAAATTGTAAACTGCAACAATGTTTGAATCAATTAGTGCGGATATGAAACGGTACGACAGCTGATCCTCGGTGTTTTCTTACCATATGACAACGAAAGGCAGCCGGCTCCTCCAAGTGCGCCAAACTTATGTGCCGCAACCATAGCGTATATCACAGTTCCAAAAACCGTTGCCAAGGCACCGATCAGGTACGATAGGATGCGTTTGTCATCATATGCAATGTGTAACTTTTCGATTATCCGGGTGCACTTTGATACCTTCATATTTTGAACTGAAAAAGGGTCAGTTAGATGCAACAGTTTCTGCCTAAGCCTAACGATCAACAGAGAGCGACTGTGCAATCAAAAGTATTAAACAAGTGTGCGAAATTTCACGAAAAAACCAAACACACTACGTCATAGGGCAATCAATTGTCAAATTGTGTATACATCGGTTCATCAAACAGTGGCGTTTCCCGTAATCTTTATTTATACTCTTGCTTCCTATATTCCTGTGTACACCGTGCTGCATCAATATCCGGACACTTAGTCCGTAAATCTGGATACTCTTCGAAGTTGTTTCATCAGGGTCTACAGTTAATAGCACGAAAATTTAGCATAGGCATATATCGCACGTAACATTTGAAAAGAGCCTAGCTTTGTTGACCGATTCTCTTTGTCGTTTTTCTCTTTGGTCTCTCAAGGCTAAATAATTGAATTTGTGGTTCTGCTTACAGCTTAGGTCGATAGAGTACGTTGTTAGCTTTCACATTGAGCAATGGACACGCTTTTGCAACCGCGTTATTCATATAAGAGAAAGTCGATGAAGAGAATCGATCAGGAAAGATAGGTTCTTTGCAAATGTAACGTAAGATATCTCCGTTACCAACCGTCACACATATTTAAAATGCTGGGAAATTGATCCGATCATTGATCATAAATGATATGTCCGTAATTATAGACTGTCTGGATATTGATGCAGCACGGTACGAGAAACGGATTGAGAACCAAACGGTTATCAGTAGGCAGCGCAGAACGACACTTGCTTATCAACAACGATGAAGCTCGGCTTGTGATTTTGGTGATCAGCCGGCGACAGCAAAGTAGAGTAGAATGGTGTGAAACGCTTCACCTGGGCGTAACGCATGCACACATAGAGAATAAATAATCATTCTTTTATAGTCAATGTAATTGTTAGCATCGTTTTGGTAATTAAATTAGGACTGAGATAAACCATGATGAATCGGACTGTACTTATATTGTACTCAATTGAATGCTTTTTTTTAAAGTTAATTCATTTAGTTGCACAGACTCATTCGAATAAACATTCCAGAGCCAAGTTTTCATGTTAATATACATCAGTTATCTTAGAACTAAAGTTAAGAGTATAGATCTGATTACTCGCAGTCTTCTCGATGTAAAAAGGAATTTAACGGATAGGAAGATAGGCGGAAATTTGAGGTATAGCTTACATAACGTCTTCTTCTTTTAACATTTCAAGCGTCTTGCTTTTACAATTCGCTTATTGCTTGCTCTCAACTTAGTGTTCTAAATGTACTTCCACAGTTATTTATTGAGAGCTTTCGATGGCAGGTACCATTGCTGCATCCCAAGTAGCACAACTTGTTTCAATAGAGCATATAAATCCCTCTTGACACAAATTAGGGATAGTTTTGTTTGGCTATGTACCTTAAAATCAAACACAACAGCAACGGAAAAAGCGCAAGGGTGGAGCCTAAAATTATCACGTTATTGTTAATCACGTTGCAAAAAAGTAAAATGATACCAATGTTTAAAGGAATCCAAGGATAACTTTTTTTTAAATGTTATCAACCAAACATTCGTGATCAAAATATAGACATGTAAAATGATCTGAAAATCGTGCTGGATTAAGTTTATTATTCAAACGCTTTCCGATTCATGGATCAATATTCAGTTCTACTAAGAAAAATATAAACGTCCTTGAATGAATCCTCGAGAATAGAGCATAGCTTCAGAACTTGAAAAATAAAAAAATGTTTAAAATTATGTTAACATTTGGAAGATTCAGATTTCTGATTCATTTGAAAAATATTAAATCGTTACAGTTTCGTGTAAGGTTTAAACTTCTGAGGAATGAGTGAAATTTAAGTAGCTCATTTTGTATTGCAAATTTTTGGCATATGGTGTCTACGAACAAACCAAATACACTACCGCCTAAAATAATTATGAATCCATTCTTAACACTTCTTCTTCTTTTTCTTCAGCATTTTAAGCTTATTGCTTTCACAATTAGCTTATCGCTTGCTCTCAACTTAGTGTTCTAAATGCACTTCCACAGTTTTTAATTGAGAGCTTTCGATGCCAGCTACCAATCGGGAATCGAACTCAGCCACCTCCAGCATGGTGTTGCTTTGTAGCTGCGCCTTTACCGACTGAGCTAAGAGAGGACCCATTCGTAATAGATGATGTGCTTCTATGATATTAATCTATGCAGACATCCTCAAATTATAGATATCTGGGCAATACCGACGTTAGTAGTTTAAAAGTGGGTTTTCTTTGTTTACGTATGAGTACCACATAATTAAATATTAATAAATTTAATGTTAAATTAAACCAATAGCTGCGTGTTTGTGCAAGGGATAAACAAAATGTTCTGAAAAAAGGATGCTTGATTGGCATTATAAGTATAACAAAAATGTCCCATACGCCTTCAGCAAAAGCATTCGATCCAATGGAACAAAAAATAAGAATAAATCAGAAGCAATACTTTTTCCACTTTAAAAACATGATGAACAATTGAGTGAGGACAACGATAAGAGGTACATGTTAAAATAATATTAAATTCTAGTATTATTATATTTTCCATGTATTTGAAGTCAGGAGCAATCGTGCAAAGTTAGAGGTCATAAGCGAGTTTATTTTTCTTATTGATTCTGTTTCCTGCAATCAAAAGCCAATATCTAGAACTAGATTTTAGAGAAAAATACCACAACCGTGCAAAAGTGAATTTTGATTCGGTGAGCAGGCTTACCTTACCTTACCAATCAGACTAAGGCCGGTGTGGCCTCTGCTGTACACAGAAATTGTTTCCATTGTAATCGGTCCATGGCTGTTCCTCGCCAGCCTTGCTGTCTGCGGAGGTTCCGCAGGTCGCCTTCTACTTGATCGATCCACCTTGCTCGTTGCGTGCCTCTTCTTCTTGTACCTGTCGGTTCGTTTTCGAGAACCAAGTATTTCTCTGCTGGTGTCGTTATCGGCGGTCACCAATGAGCCCAGATACACGAATTCGTCTACCTCGATTTCATCACCGTCGATCTGAACTTGTGCTAGGAGGCTAACATTGTCTTCTCGTGAGCCTCTTCCCTTCATGTATTTTGTTTATAACGCATTTATCACAAGCCCAACCCTACCAGCTTCAGCCTTAAGTCTGATGTACGTTTCCGCCATCGTCTCAAAGTTGCGTGCTACGATATCAACGTCGTCGGCGAAGCCAAATAGTTGGACAGACTTCCTGAAGATCGTGCCACTCGTGTCTATCCCAGCTCTTCGAATCACACCCTCCAATGCAATGTTAAACAACAAACACGACAATCCATCACCTTGCCGTAACCCTCTCCGAGATTCGAAGGGACTCGAGAGCGTCCCGGATACTCGGACGACACACATCACTCGATCCATCGTTGCTTTGATCAACCACGTCAGTTTTTCCGGAAATCCATATTCGTGCATGATTTGCCATAGCTGGTCTCGATCAATTGTATCATACGCTGATTTGAAGTCGATGAAAAGATGATGTGTGGGCACGTTGTATTCGCGACATTTCTGCAGCACTTGCCGAATCGCGAAAATCTGGTCCGTAGTAGCGCGGAAATGTCGGTGTGCAGGCTCAGTTTGTAAATTAATCGGTGCAAGAAGAGTGTATTAGATGCAGATATCATGATACTACCGGAAGGTTTCCGACACGTCGGCGACGGCCGGCTTGATGTGGAAGAGTGCCAACTGCAGCAGCTGCGGGTCCAACAGCACTTGGTCGAGATCTAGGACATCGAGGAGAGCTGGTTTGCAAAGCAACAAATAATTTATTTCTACTAAATTTTGAAGACAATTTCTAATATCCTGTTTTATTTTATTTTGTCAATTTTGTTTTGTTTTGTTTTTCGTCATGCTTGTTTCTTTTCAGTCACATTCGAGCGGCCCATTGCTTTTGGCGGATGGTGCTTTAAAATTTCAGCGTATCGAAACTTCGAACACTCATTCGCTTTAGGGACATTACCAGCAGTGACCATTTAAATTCATCTGGTTTCTGTAAATCCGGGTTTCCGGGGCAGTGGTCCGGTACGGAGATACTATTTGGAAACATCTATTGCATTTCCGGGAATGGATGTCAAAATGTTTGGAATAATTCGTAGAAACTATTTCTATTCCCTTGTGGGCCATATGCCGACTTGTTCCTGCAACGGCCATTCTTTAACAGGTTCCTGTGGGGCCTCGAGTGGTCATGAACAATTTCAGTAGAAAACCCTGGGACTTTGAGTATCAAAATTCATGAAATTTCGCCAGTAGGATATTTCTCAACGTTTAGTGGCCATCTGATGATTTTTCTTCGGACCTGCCGTTCCGAAACAAGTTCCCGTGGGGCCTCGAGTGGCCATGAACAAATTCAGGAGAAAACCGTGGCAATATTGGAATCAAAATTCATGAAATTTCGCCAGTAGGATATTGCTCAACGTGAAGTGGCCATTTTATGATTTGCCCTCGGACCTGTCTTTCCGGAACAGGTTTCCGTTTGGCCTCAACTGGCCATTTTAATTTGTAGAAGGAAATCCTGGCAGTATGGGTATTAAAATTCATGAAATTTCTTCAGTAGTATACTTTGGAACGTTTTGTGGCTATCTGATGATATGTCCATGGACCGGTCATTCCGGATCAAGTTTCCGTTTGGCCTCGAGTAGCCATTAACATATTTAGAAGGAAACCTTGGCAATATGGGTTTCAAAAGTTATGAAATTAAGCCAAAAAGCTATTTCTAAACGTTTTGTGACCATCTGATAATTTGTCATCGGAACGGTCATCTCGGAAAGGGTTCCTGTGAGACCTTGAGTGGCCATGAACAAAACTGTAGATATTTCATGAGTTTTGATTGGCGATGATCCAATTATCTAGCGAAATGATGGAGACACTCCTTTCTTCTGCGGTACACAATAGTACAATTGCAGAATGGTGTGTGGCTGTTTCCAAATTAGAGTGGAGCCGATCGAGCGTTGGTTGCGTGCCTGGCACGGTCCTCAGGCATTCGGTTCGAAGGACCAATTATGTAGGATACCTGGACCGGTTAATAGCTCGGTGGATGATTGAGGTGCTCGAGGGCTGGATCGGTGCTCCTTGGCCTTGGGAAAGGAATTCCTCCTTGGAATGGCAACAGAAAACTACACTCCATACATAAAACACAACACTTTATTCTAAACACCAACTCTAACAACAACTACATTTATTAAACTACAAATTAAAACTAATGTTCGGTCATACAGGACCGTCTTTGACCGGTTTCGACTTACAACTAACAAACCAAACCTTCACTCACTTCAAATATCCCGGTGGTGAATTTGCTCACGCTCACTGTCCATCGGCTATCGCAAGATCAGCTGCATCGATGACGTCACAGCGCGCACGATCGAAGGAAAAGTGATCTCCCTTGTTGATGTAGCTCGCCGGCGGCGAGCGATGGGCAGAACAAAGGCCACCAGAAACAACAGTCTGCTGTGACGGCCTTCAGTGGAGAATAACCACAACAATTGGCACGTCTGCCGTACTGCTGGTCGAACGAGATGGTGAGATGCTAGGGTGGTCCTCACAGACATTCTCACCCACCCAGAAATGTTGATTTCTGTACCTGCAAGACAAATAAAATCCTCTTCGATAGGGACGGGGAAAGGAAAGGTTCTCGCTTAAATTTCACTGGTAGCAGACACAGATTCTCGACTGCTCGCTTCAACTCTCCGGATGATGTTTTCAGAGTTACGACTCTTACTACACCATCAGCACCCGGGTGTACATCAAGAATGCGACCCATGCGCCAACGAGTCGGCGGTTGATTTCTGTCCTGAATGACAACCAGTCTCCCAACTTCGAAATGAACCGGTGGAGTCCAACGCTTGGACCTGCCTTGTAATTGACAAAGGTACTCCTTCCTCCATCTGTCCCAGAAATGCGGTAGACGCTGTTGAGTCAGTTGGTATTGCTTCAAGCGGTTCGGTGTTACCGACCGTAGATCAGGTTCCGGAAGTGACTGCAAGGAACTGCCAGCCAGGAAATGTGCTGGGGTAAGAGGCTCAAGATCGTTTGGATCATCCGACATCGACGTCAGTGGCCTGGAATTCAAGCAGCCTTCTACTTGAACCAGTAACGTACACATATCTTCGTGCGAAACCGGATTAGAACCGATGACTTCTGGTGGCATGGACCAAGCTGGTTAACTGCAGAGCGTAACAACTGGCTGAATGGCGGACGAAAACATGCCTGTAGGTATGTTAGCTGTTTTCAGCTTTTCCAAGACTATTAGGATTGTAGGATACCTGGACCGGTTAATAGCTCGGTGGATGATTGAGGTGCTCGAGGGCTGGATGGGGGCTCCGCTCGTAAGGGCAGGCCGCTCGTAAGGGCGAAGAATATTTTTGCAAGTAAGCTTAAATAATAACCTTCCATGGGAAATTTCTCAAAAGCAATTGTCTGTCTTAGATATCGTTGAAAAACCAAAAGAAAGGGCTCCAGTTTGCTGAATCTCATATTGGTTGGAGTGTGCAGAAACGGTCAACTGTTCTGTTCAGCGATGAATTGAAGTTCAACATGATCGGGAGTGATGGAATTTGCCGTGTACGTCGACCCGTCGGAAAACGCTTGAATCCACGATAAAATCATCTAATAGCACCAAAAAATCATCTTGAATTCACGGTATTGTTTAAAGACCGTGAAACATGATGGAGGAAATGTGATGGTCTGGGGATGTTTTTCTGCTAATGGTCTTGGTCTAATCCATCAGATTTATGGAATTATGGATCGCTTTATGTACAATAACATCCTTAGAGCTGTTATGCTACCTCATGCGGAATGGAATATGCCCTTAAGATGGGTGTTTCAAAAGGACAACGACCCAAAACACACCGCCAAAGTGGTCAAAAAATGGTTCAGCGATAATAACATCACGGTTATGGAATGGCCACCACAGTCTCCTGATCTAAACCCTCTCGAGAAACTTTTGGAGATCGTGGATCGAAGAATTAATTGCGTGGGGGTTGAGAATAAGGACCAATTGTTCGAGCAAATTCAAAAGGCGTGGGCAGCAATCCCTCAGAGCATTATTGACATCCTGATTGACTCCATGCCTCGAAGATGCAAGGCTGTTTTTGAAACTTCGCTACTAAATATTAACAGCAGAATTCAATCTGACGATTGGATGCGAAGTTGCAATTGTTTTGTCCAAAAAAAAAAACCTTTTTTTCTGTTTTTCAAAATTTATATGAGTTTCTTTTCAGTGAATGATGATTATTTTTTGTTTCAATAAATCGAAAGTATGTGGAACGCACACATGCATCATTCCAAGATTGACCATTCATAGCTCTTCAATGATTAATTTCATAGAAGTCATGTACTGGTTCCAAACGTTTTGTCCAATACTGTAAGCGCTATAACATACAAGGATGCATAAGGTCTGTATCCACAATAATCCGGACACCTTCAAATCATTGTAACTTATGAAATATTGCACGTAGGAATGAAAAATTTCACTGTGGTATAGCTGAGAGTCTATGATGAAAAAGACTTTGATTGAAGTTTACATTTCATGTTTAGTATTCAAGATGGCAACGAATAAAAAACAAGTGCGTGAGCGAATTTTGTACGGGCGTACGGCAAATCCTGACTTGTCAATACGGGACCTTGCAAAAACATTGGATTTGCCTAAATCCACTGTTCACGATGTGCTCAAATCATCTTTGGAACATTTGACGGTGGAGAGGAAACCGATAAGTGACAAAAACATTGGACGCGCTGATCCTGTCATGGACTGAAAGGTGAAAAGGATATTAACGAAACACCCAAATCTCTCCATTCGAACGGTGGCTCGTAAAATAGGGATGTCGCCTGGTTTTGTCCAAAAATCAAAACAACGTTTGGGACTTAAGTCGTATAATGTCAAAACAGTTCCAAATCGCAACGACAAACAGAACTTGGCAGCAAAATCACGGGCTCGACGTTTGTACTGCGAATATTTGACGAAGTTTTCATGCGTTGTTATGGACGATGAAACTTATGTCCTGGAGGATTTCAAGCAGCTTCCAGGGCTGGCTTTTTATTCTGCTATGGCCAGAAATGCTACAGCTGAGCATTTCAGAACGAAGAAGGCATCGAAATTTCCCAAAAAATACCTTGTGTGGCAAGCAATTTGCCCGTGTGGCAAAAAGAGTAAACCTTTGTTCTGGCCCGATTTGGCATCATGCCACTATGCTAAAACTGTGATGGAGTGGTACCAAGCAAATCAAGTGAACATTGTACCAAAAACCTCAAACCCGCCAAATTGCCCAGAGCTACGACCAATCGAGAGATATTGGGCTCTAATGAAGCGGAAGCTTTCTAGAAAGAAGCAAGGAATCAAAGACATTAAACACTTCCAGCAAATTTGGACGAAGACGGCTTCTACGATTTCTGAAGAGTCTGCACAAAATCTAATGGACGGAGTTAAGCGCAAAGTTCGAAAATGTTATGCAAATACCGAATAACTATGTTTTGTCTTCACGAATTGTTAAAACACATCCCATGAATCTGAAACAAACAACTACGACGGAAATATAATGCGAAATTTATGTTTTATTCATGTTTTGAGGTGTCCGGATTATTGCGGATACAGACCTTAGACTCGGAGCTGAAAACAACATTTAAACTAGGGCTGATAAAATATAAAATGATAATAAAAATTTTACTTGTGTTCACATGTTTGCAGATTATGGTCCTGCTGCAATTGTAGACAGTCCTGCGCATCCATAAACAACCTGAAAGCTTAAACAATGAATCATAGTCATTAGGAAAAAAATCTTTTAAAAGTATTTTACAATACCTGGGAGTTCAGTGGATGATCTGAAATTATATATGGTACAAAGAAAAGTACATCTAAATTTTTAAATGCTGCTCTGTTCCCTTTCACCGCAATAATTGTTTGTAGTTAATCTCATAGGTATTACAGTGATTTTAATTAATAAAATGCACCATTTGAATTTCATTGTTATTACGGTAATTATATAAAGAAGTAAGTTGATAAAAACAGTGGAAAAACTAATTAATGTGATATAACCACAATGGAACTTATTCTTAGCTTCGGGTTTTGGCAAAGAATCCCTACTGAGCCCTTGCGGCACGTCAAGGGCCAGTTCAGCACAAGGGCTCACAGCACGAAATCTAGAACATGTTTTTGAAGACAAGAAAAATTCCCTGAAATTAAGAAATATTTATATTTGATGCCCGTTTTCAAATAAGGCATGAAATCTGACATTAGCAACTATCGTGGTATTACGATTTCCCCTTGCGCTCCAAAACTTTTTGAATCAATTGTTAACGTCAAAATGTTTCAGCAAGTTTAGAATCAAATTACAAACAAACAGCACGGCTTATATATAGGTCGCTCAACTACCATTAATCTGCTAGAATTTTAAACATTCATTCTTTATGGATAATAAAGGGTGATACGGTCAAAATTTGGTCAAGGGAAAACGCGTGTAAATCGGTGAAATCGTTTATTTAAAAAATCAAATTAAATTTCTTTTTCAAGTTCAATTAGTATAAAATTCAGGAAAAATATTCAGTTAGGCTTCCGCTTTTCCAAATCCAAATTGCCGGGCCTTACGCTTGACCCCTGCCATCAGATTTTGTACAGCCACCTTGTCCACCTTCTTCGCCGCAGAAAGCCAGTTTGCCTTGAACTGCTGCTCGTCCTTAGCAGTTTTTTTGGTCTTCTTTAGGTTCCGCTTGACAATAGCCCAGTATTTCTCAATTGGGCGGAGCTCTGGCGTGTTGGGAGGGTTCTTGTCCTTGGGAACCACCTGCACGTTGTTGGCGGCGTACCACTCCATGGCCTTTTTACCGTAATGGAAAGATGCCAAATCCGGCCAAAACAGTACGGAACAACCGTGTTTCTTCAGGAAAGGCAGCAGACGTTTATTCAAACACTCTTTCACGTAAATTTCTTGGTTGACAGTCCCGGAAGCTATGAAAATGCTGCTTTTCAAGCCACAGGTACAGATGGCTTGCCAAACCAGATATTTCTTTGCGAACTTTCGTGTGCTTGAAAATATCTGCTACCTTTCCCCTTCCTTTTGCCGTATAAAACTCCTGTCCCGGAAGCTGCTTGTAGTCGGCTTTGACGTAGGTTTCGTCGTCAGCATCGCCGTGTACAGCCTCCGGGATCGCGCTTTGGCCGTCGTATTTTGTTTATCATCGCGATTTGGAGTCACTACCTTCTTGTAAGTCGATAGTCCGGCTCGTTTTTTGGCTCGATGCACGGTTGTAGACGATACACCCAGCTTATTGCGGCATCTCGGAGAGATAGGTTAGGGTTTCGCTTGAAACTACCGGCAACTCTCTTTGTCGTCTCAGCGGCTTCCGGTTTTCGATTTCCCTCGTTCCAGACTTCCTGGCTGTCGACAAACGTTCCCCAAACACTTTAATTACATTTGTAACGGTTGACTTGGCAACTTTTAGCGATTTTGCCAACTTTGCGTGCGAGTAGCTCGGATTTTCGCGATGCGCGAGCAAAATTTTGATACGCTGCTCTTCTTGCTTGGACGGCATTTTGACAACTGAAGAGTGAATTCCAAAATCAAAATAGGAGCAACATTCTACACACACACACCTTCAAAATGAGGGGTGTTCAGGTTTTTTAAATGCAAAATTGAAAGAAATACGTCAAGTTGATATTGACCAAATTTTGACCGTATCGCCCTTTAGCAGTCACGTAGAAGCCCCTAACACTGTCTTCAAAAATGCATGTGACCGCATTGACAAGCCCTTATTGCTTCAGGTGTCTCATTGGGGCTCTCTTCTTTTCATGTTGTACTTAAACGACATTACCTTCATACTTAAAAATATCCTTGTACATGCCGATGACATTTAGCTCTTCATGGAAATAAGTAATCCTAGTGAGGCTGAGGAATTCTCAAATAAAATCCACTTATTCTATAGTTGTTGAACTAAAAGTCTACTTCAACTAAACATAAAAAAAGTAGCTTAATAAAATTTACCGGAAAAATGTCAACACCTCAAACTTAAATTTCTCTAGGACACCAAATTGGAGAGAAAAGGCAAAATTTTAAGGGATTCAAGAGATTCAAAACTCACAGAACATTATATTACTATCATTAGCAAAGCCAACAGTATACTGGACTGCCATACACAGAGCACGCATAGAATCTGTCCAAAAAACAATCCTTTTTTAAGTCCTTCGAAAATGGAACCTGATTGTATTTTCTCTTCCATCGTATGAAGCACGCTGTATGCTATGCGTTAAACACGTGAGGTGCTTCAGAAGCGCCCCATCCAAAGCACGGTGAAGCATGGAAAAGGAAATGTGATGGTCTGGGGGTGTTTTTCTTGGGGATGAGTGGAAAGCCTCGTGAAAATCGACGGCATAATGACCGCAGATTCCTACATCAACGTCCTGCGGGAAAATCTGGTGGTTCTGCTGATCCAGACAGGCCTTAAAGAAAAGTTAGTATTTGAGAAAAGACAACGTTCCGAAGCATACAGACAAGAAAACCACGTCTTTCTTCCGGTCTTGTCTGATCAAACCGCTCGAGTGGTCTTTACAAAGCCCAGACCTCAATTCCATCAAAAATTTTAGGATGATGATTCATGGCAGGGTAAACAAAACTGGTATTACCAGTGAAAAAGACTTTTTTAAAGCCTTTGAGCGCACCTAGGAAGAGCTAGATCCACGAAACCTAAAATACCTGGAGGAAAGCATGCCGAAGCGCCTTTAGTAGGTCACAGGATGACATATGAGCTATTCAAATGCTTTTTTCACCTTCAATTTATTTTTTCTTTAGCATCAATGAAGTGAGCATTTATTTTGGAACTGTTTATTTTTTCAATAAAATTTTTTTCTTTTTTAGAGCTAAAATCATTTTTTCGTATTCAACGAGTAAAAATTGACAAACATTGAAAAAAAATAAGATATCGAAAAGTATTACATGGTAACAACTTTAATTTCAACCAAATAAATTTAGAAAACAATTACAAAAATCGATCCTAATAATGTAAGAGCCATCATATTTTACTTCAATAAACAGTTCAGCAATCTACAAACTGGGATATTGTTATCATACTAAAGCTAAGTTCTAAAATTTCCATTAGAGTTCTTCATCCAGTCTGCAAAATATGGTTCATAAAACTATCTTGCAGGAAGACAGTAACTGAATATCTTACCTGACTTCAGCCACACAATTCAGTAATTCTAGTTTGCATTCATCTACAAATCACCACCACCCAAGAAGCACGAAAAAAACGCACTTTCAATTTGACTGCCCGGAATGCGCTAATGAGTCGCTGCTGCTAAAACACGAAGTTCTTGAGTATGTTGTTAAATGAATAATCTGTGTTTGCCGTTAAATCTGTTTCACTTTTTTTTTTTCGCGTAGGTGCGCCAAATCGACGAACACCGCACCGTAGAGCAGTGCTGAAGTTGAGAAGGTCAACCAAACTTCTTAGGAAGCCGCCAATTCGTTCTAGCGCTGTACAACCCTGCCCCGATCGACAATCGCCAGCCACACTCAAAAGGCCACAGCCCAGCCATCAGCCGCAGCACATTCCGAAAGCGATTTTTCATGCATTCTTAGAGGGCGCATTCTGCGATTTCTTGTACTTCCCTGTATATCTGCTGTGATGTTGGTCGTTGTATTTCGATCGTTTTCGATTTGTATTATGAACGAGGTGGGTCGTAACTAACGGAACGACCTCATGCCATGGGACATGCGGATTTATTTTATTAGCGTATTTTTTTCTCTGTTATTTCAATTTATTTGTGGCAACAGAGAAAAAATAATCTCCCCTCAAAATTACACCACACGGTGAAGGCTTCGTGTTCTTGTGGTGGTGCTCGTGAACTTCGAGAAGGAAATTGCCATAATTGAAGGGAATTAATAAATTGGAAAAGTATTGCCTGCCGCGGGGCACATTTGGAGCATTGAAGTACGAAGTTCACGACTGGAGCAGAAGTGTGCAGTGAGCTGTTTTTTGTTGTTATTTTTGTTGCTGTGAAGTATATGACGGGTGGCTTTATGCTGAGGCATGCAAGTTCCGCCCGTTTGGTGATTGTTGATAGCGTGGTTAAACCTATAATTTGGACGGAAGGTACTACGATAAAGTAGAATGGATTAAATTGATCCGATCATAGGTCAACCGGTTTTGACACACACGACTGTTACTGCATGAATGAACTGTGCGATTGCCGGATAAAGTGACATTGTGGGCCATGACTAATGTTTCGTGAAACTTTGTTTGGATAGTTCTGCCGGCGGTAATAGTTTATGTTCACACCTAATGCAATCTCATATGTTAAGTCTTATTAACATAAAAAGAAAACTATAATTGTTCTGTTTTTATTCTCCGTATGTGAAGTAACGATTATGATGTAAAAAGAAATGTTCCATGATCATCATGCGGCCCCAAGTGTGGACAGTGATATTTGCTAGAATGGAAGATATGAAGAGAAAGTGTTGATAGTTCCGTCAGTGTACGGCAGGTTCTGAAAATTGAATAGAAGTGTTGAAAATTGAGCGAAGGGCTTGGATATAGCAGTACTTGAACTAAGCACGCATTTCTTTACCTTACATCCCCAATGCGGGGTAGGTCAAGGTACGAACGAATCCGCCATCTTGGCAGGCCTGTCAGGAGCTTTATTATTTTTCAACCAACCAATGAACAATATGTTTTAATGTTTCATTGCACATAATTCCCACACGGGTACAGCAAAGTATATAACTAGATCAACAATTTGTTTATAAAATTTGAGTCATTTAATATCTGGACGCAAAAATTTAGATTTACCTCGAAACCATGCTAATGAAATTAAAATGTCTTAGAATCAAGGTCGTTTATTACCATTTAAAGGCAAAATAGCGAAACAAATTTTCAGATTTTGTTTTGGTGAAATCTCGAGCTTTTCTTCAAAACCACTCATCATATTTCGGGCACTCTGTTGGCTAACCTGAGCGTCCATTATGTTCCACCACCCAAGCAAAACAGCTTGTTATAAACAAGATGAAAATACTGTCCAATGACAAATACAGCTAATAAATATAAGTGATTAATACTTTATTTCAAACTTTAATATGACGTAAACAGCGGAAAAAAATATATCCTCATACAAAAATACAATATCGTCAAGCAAGGGATTTGAACACTAGTCATTGGCGTGTTAAGTTTTGTAGCTTCTTTGTTAAGCAAACTACGATTATTGAAAAGTCAGTTCCGATTATCTATGATCTGCTTCCAATTGGCAGTGAAACCAAAATCTCATTTATCGTTGTATTTATCGTTGTAATGACTGATGAACGTATCCCAAGTAACACGAAATGTTTCATTGTATGCATTTGTGCTTTAATGTGACAAATAATTATGCAACCATTCCAGTTATTAACAACCTTATAGGGTAATACTATAGAACTGAAATAGCACAGAAGGTGGAGCGAGGGAAACAAAATTTAAGTTTGACAAAAAAATCTAAGGCTACAGTAAAACAAATTTTCGTCAGTTTTAAAAAAAGCATCCATGAACCAGCATTGAACCATAAACGCCAAGCTTTCAAGATTGGTCTCCTTACCACTCGACCACTTCAACATGTGAAAAAAGGAATCATTAGACTCCTCTTCAACCTTACCATCGTTATTTTAACTATCACCAGCGTGATAGAGGACATAGTTACTGATTTCAACATAAAACAATTCAAGCAAAAATAATGGGTTTAATTTGAAAAGATTTGTTATATTTTCACTAATATTTGATAACGCTTTAGCTAATACTAATTCTAGCAACTCTACCGTTGCAAATAATGTTCGATCGTACAAGAAATAGGCTACAGCAATAGTTAATTTTGCATCATACTGGCATGGTTCTGACATGGAGTTAGGCATCATACTGGCATCGAATTAAGATTTTGAATGTTTCAGCGGTAAAAATATATATGATATACCCAAGTAGCACCAAAAACATACCTATAAAAGTTATTTTTTTCATATGTCATGCTGTAGATCTATAAAAGTGCAATTTGACTAGTTTAGTCATGTAGATGAACGTTTCATGCATTTTGAATCTAGATTAATTTATGACTTATTGATTTGTCATATATGTGTTTGATATTTTTAAGTGGGGACATGTTTGTTTACATCTGACATCTTGCTTATTTGCATATTATGTTGCATAAATGTAGCAACACAAGTCTTTCGTATATTAAGAAACAAACATATTTTTTAAATGTCAAATGCCAACACAACTAGTCAGGTATGTTTTGTTCGTGTTGTATTGGACTGGACTTGGATATGACTGTTCCGATATTTTTAACTAAGACTTAAAACTATCATATATCTATTTATATATTAGGTGCGCAACTAAGTTCTCGCTGTTTTTTGGTGAAAAGGGAACTTTATTTTGAAAACAAAGGTTACAAACGAATTATTCAAAGTATTGCCCATCAATAGCTACAACTTTTTTACATTTTTTTGGTAGAACGTGAATACCATTTCGATAGAACTGTTCGTCTTTTGATGCTATCCAAGAATCAAGCCATTTTGAGATGTCATCATATGAGTGGAATTGCTGACCAGTGAGACCATGTGCCATCGAACGGAACAAGTAATAATCGGATGGTGCAATATCAGGAGAATACGGCGGGTGGGGTAGGACTTCCCATTTGAGCGTTTCCAAGTAGGTTTTCACGGGTTTCGCAACGTGAGGTCGAGCGTTGTCATGCTGAAGAATCACTTTTTCGTGTCTGTGCTCGTATTGTGGCCGTTTTTCGTGCAGTGCTCGGCTCAATCGCATCAATTGAGATCGATACCGTTCCCCGGTAATGGTTTCGTTTGGTTTCAACAACTCATAATAAATAACACCAACTTGGTCCCACCAAATACACAGCATAACCTTCGCAGCGAATGTTTCCGTTTTTGGTTACTTAATGAATCCATTTTTCGTCACCCGTCACAATGCGATGTAGAAAACTCTTCCTTTTTTGTCGCTGGAGCAGTTGTTCACAGACGAAAAAACGACGTTCAACATCTCTTGGCTTCAAATCGTAAGGAACCCAAGTTCCTTGCTTTTGAATCATTCCCAACGCATGCAATCGCTTAGAAACGGCTTGGCAGGAAACTCCTAATCCTGAACCAAGCTCTTCTTGCGTTTGACACGGATCCTCATCGAGCAATGCCTCCAATTCAGAGTCTTCGAAGTTTTTTGGCCTTCCTGAATTATCCTATGTTAAAATGAGTAATCATGTCCCCTATCACATTGGCGCTAGTTTATATAATGATGGTATGGCTTAAGAGGATTCTAATTGTTCTATTTCTCACATGTTGAAATGGTCGAGTGGTAAGAAGAGCGGTCAAGTAAGCTTAGAGTTCATGATTCAAACCTTTTTGAAAATATAGTTACATTTCGTGTTACTTTGGTTAACACATATTCGATAGTTAAAAGTCTTACTTAAAAGAACAGGAATGGTCATTCGAGGTCCATTACGACACGAACAAAACATACATGAGTAGTTCTGTTGGCATTTGACATTTCTTTAATATGTTTGTTTCTTGAAATCTTGTGTTGCTGCATATATATAACATAGTTTTCAAACAAGATGGCAAACGTAAACAAACAAGCCCTATTTCAAAAACATTAAACACATATATTTTTTTTTTTAATCTTTATTTTACGTCGGCCTATTTCCTCACATGGTGACAATCACCGACGCCAGGAAGACGACTCCACCACCTGGACCCTACCTAACGACTCATGAATATGAACCGGGACCAACGGCTTTACTTCCCTTCCGAAGGAAGACGTGACCAGATTTTTTCGCCTCAGAAAAACCACCGACGTCGACTGGGATTGAACCCAGACCCACTGGGGTGCCAAGTAGCAGTCACGCTAACCACTACACCACCGACGCCGGCAATTAAACACATATATGACAAACCAATTTGACATATAAGTAAATCTAGACTTGAATTGCTTGAAACGTACATCTTCATGACTAAACTAGTTAAATTGCACTTTTATAGATCTAAAGCATGACACATGGAAATTATTTCCTTTCAATTTATGTTTTCGGTGCTACTTGGGATGTCTGTTCATTGTGTAAAATCAATTTTTGGTGATACTACAAGCTTTTTTGATCAAAAATGGCGTCGAAAGAAGGGCAAGTGCGAAAAGCTATTATGTGTGGGTTTGCAATGAAAATCTGTCAGTAAGAAAACTTGCAAAAAAGCTTGGTTTTCCTGCAAGCACAGTCCATAACGTTCTGAAATCTTTCGATACACGTTTGACAATAGCCAGTAAGGCTGGGAGTGGAACAAAAACGGATCTCAGGAACCACCAGAAGGACGCGAAGGTGAAGCAAATATTGCAGAACAGACCAGATCTAGAAAAATAAAAATGTCCCCAAATTTCATACATTTTTCCAAGCACCGGTAAAGTATGAAGTCGATCAAGGTGAAAACTGTACCGAACCGTAATGATAAAAAAATGGGACGGCTAAAACCCGGACTCGCAAGTTGTATCGCGAATATTTGACGATGTTTTCCTGCGTGATAATGGACGGTGAAACTTATGTGCTGGAAGACTTTAAGCAGCTTCCCGAAATGTCTTATAATACTGCCATGCGACGGAACGGCGTAGAGGAGCATTTCAGGACGAAGAAAAAAACCAAGTTTCCCAAAAAATAATTGGTTTGGCAGGCAATATGCAGCTGTGGTCGAGCAAGACAAAGCTTCATCACTACTGCAACGATAAACAAGGAAATATACCGTGAAGAATGCCTGAAGAAGCGATTGTTACCATTCCTACGCAGCCATGACGCTGCCTCGCTATTCTGGCATGATTTGGCATCTTTTCACTACGCCAAAGATGTTTTGGAATGGTATAAAGCGAATGGAGTCCATGTTGTACAGAAAGAGGCGAATCCACCTAACTGGCCGGAGTTGCGACCTATCGAGCGGTTTGGGGCTCTCGTGAAGAGAGATCTCTTTCAATATAAACAACAAGCTACAACTATAGAAAACTTTCGAAAATCTTGGACAAAAGCAGGTAAATCGGTTGCAGAGAAGTCTGCACAGACCCTAATGGCTGGAATAAACTCAAAAATTTGTAGTTTCTTCATGGAGCCTTATTTTGCAACTTTAATTAGTTTTAAGATGACTAATAATGCACAATTAAATGAAAATAAAAATGTATCTTGGATTGAACTAACAGCAAATGTGTTTTATTTCAAATTTAATCTGTCCAGATTTGGTCGCGAACAAGCCTTATCTATAAAATCTTGTCCTGTTCATGTTTTTTAAATATATGCAACAATGCTTTTAAGTACAATTCTAAAGTATAAATCAGTATAAGTTTGACCGTTGCACCATAACGAAGTGGCAGCGTATTCGTGATTGTCGGCAAATATCGGCAAAAAGACATTTAAATCACCGTGGAAGTGTCCCGGTTGACCGCAGTTCTGCTGGTTCTTCCGGAAGTTCTGTTGAGCTACCGAACAACACCGAATGCGTCGGCACCAGAAGGCAGATCTCCCTCCGAAATCATGTTTGGGCGCAATAGAGATTACGGCAAGTTGATGGGCGTTCGTGTTCTTATTTTATATAACGTAGTAGCCGTTATGAACAAACAATTATAAATCATTCTAATAAGATGTTGTGTGTGTTACTTGGGCATCTCTTCATCTCTGTTGCATCCCGAGTCACCTTTCCATTCTTCTTCAACTTCTGTTTGACTACTACCCCCTATTTCTCAATTGGACGGCAATGTAGGCAGTTGGGTGGATTGATGTCCTTTTCGGATAAATCCAATGTAGTGGAGGCCTGCCAAATCAGGCCAAAACTATAAAGGTCCATTGTGAGCTTCAATGTACAGAACATTGCGTTTTTTTTAGGTACATTTTTCTTGTACATTTGGGTTTTTTGTCCGTAGCTGTAAATATCTTGCCAGATCTTAAGTTTTCTTTTGAACTTATCGGCCAAAACAAATTTCACTTGCTAGGGACATCACCACGACCAGTGTCATGATAAAAATTTTGTCCGTTAAGCTGCCCATAATCCAAATACACGTACGTTTGGTCATCCGTGAGGATGCATCTTTCGTACTTCGTATGATCCTCATTGTACAACTTCCGGGCACGTCTTTTGGAAACTATATTCTGCCTCCGTATCGTGTTTGGTGACTTAAAGGTTGACTGAAAGTAAATTAGTGCGCACAAAAATACCTGTAATTCATGATTCAATAAGTTTAAAAAGTCCACAAATTGTTGCGTTACAGTACTTCTATTAAAACTTCAAAGTTACAGCAATAGATGGATACATTTCTCCAGTTCGAACGAAATCTCGAACCTCCTCTTGATGGAGCCCATCGGCGCCCGCACAGTGGAAACGGACACGGAACCAGCGCATTTCGTACATTTTTTCGCAATTGCTTTATGTCCTTGACTGCCCTGCCGCTTCGTCGAAGGCGCTGCACAGTGGTCAAACAGTCGATTTTAACGCACTCAACTGATAGCTCCCTAAATAGTGGAGCTAGAGCGATGGCATCTTTGGCAAAGTTGGTGGATATGACAAGCTTCGTATTTTGACGGCATGACTTTTGTGATCAATCCCAACTTTTTTAGGATGTTGATATAGAGTTGATGTTTTCAGCAAAGTTGTAGAAAAATTCAATACAAATAACTTTGCTGAAGACATATAAATCGTATGTTTAACCCAAATGGAGCTAGAGAGTGTTTTATGAGAACTAACCTTCAAAACACATTCTTCATCGAAGCATTTTTTTTAATTAGTTTATAATTAAAATAATTAAAATTAAAATCTGATCTGGCTTCTAGTATCATCAGATTCATTGATTACAAGCATCCGTGGTAGGCACAATAAGCATGAGAAAGCATTGTCTGGCGATGATGAGCAGCTGCTAGCAAAAGAAGCGGTTGAAATTGAAAACGGCATTAAAAATATAAATGTTTAATAATAATTGAAATAATAATCAGTTTATTTACAGTAACATGAAACAAATATTGATATTGACAGAAGCAATATGCAAATTTAAGCGAAAATAATGAGTTTGAAGGTGTGAATACCATGACATCGCAATTTTTTATACTATTTGAATCATGAAATACCAAACCATCGATATTTATTTTGAGCATAACTCTCCAGCAGACGGTCGTGGACGGATAAACGAAGCACCATTTGAAAGTTCTTTTAATGTAATATTAGATGCAGCCAACTTTATCTGGTCTTACTTGCTCTTTAGTGCGGTACAGCCGTCGAAAATATGACGAAAAATAGCAAAACAGTTCAATAACTCATCCCATTGGAATAATGCACGTATAGTATGTTTCTAGAAAGTTTTGTGTTCTGATATTGCAAATAACGTTTAAGAAACCTATGTGGATTATTCGTTGCAATTTCTTTTAATGGAGTCGGCTCGCAAGCCCCACAACCAACCCAACTATCTCGCAGGAGGACCATCGTGATACTGCTGTTTAACAGTCCCAAGCACCACCAGGACTTTCAGCGTTTGTATTTAGAGTCCTGGGCGCACTAACAAGACGATGACTCAGCCGCTACTAACATCGAGAACAGACGCTGTTTTGAGCCGTCCCTAACATGGAGAACAGACGCTCAAATGGGTGAAGGCTTGGACTTTTACCCTTATTTTTAAAAAGAGGGGTTGCTCGCTTTTGTCATGGCTGCTTTCGGATATTTGTGAGTTTTTGGAAGAAACTCAACAGAGTCCAACAACTACTCAGTCCCCCTAAATCCTAAATCCCCGCCGCTCGTCCGGGGCAACTTATTCGTGTATTCAGTAGCTGTCCATCATATCTGATGGAACCCCACCATACGCGACCCGTGGACCCGCCAGGTTGCTTGCAGCTCAGCCCCGTAGAGTCTTCACCTACTCTACGGTCTTCCCGGTTTAAGAACCTTATATTGCCCTTCAAATATAAAAACAAATTTTCGGTGAAAAATTTGTTTTTGGAGGTTAGTTTTTATAAAACGTCCTACATCTCCAATTGGGTTTAACATACGATTTATATGTCTTCAGCAAAGTTGTTTGAATTGAGTTTTTCTACAACTTTATTGAAGACATCAACTCTCTATCTCGAAATCCTAGAAAAGATGACTCTGCCCCTATGCTTGTGCATGAACGGCAATACACGCTTTTTCAGGCATTCTTCGATGTAAACTTGGGATGACATCGTCGAGAATGTGTCGAATGGTACCGTTTTCAGGCCACAACTGCAAATCGCTTGCCAAATCATAGCCTTCTTCGCGAACTTATCGGCAAACTCGAACTTGAATCTTCAAGGCACATCCCCACGTCCAGTCGCGATGTAAAACTTTTGGCCGGAAACCTGCCTAAAATCGAGTTTGACGTATGTTTCGTCATCGTTCAAAGTGCAACCCTTGTGTTTCGTCAAAACATGGTTGTACAAAAGCTTTGCACGCTTTTTGGCCACGGAATTCTGCTTCATGTGCCGGTTCGGATGTTTACTGCCTTTGTAAGACTTGTATCCTTCCCTGGCAAGGATGTTCCGCACTGTTTGAAAGTTGGCGTTGTTTCTTCTGGTTACATCTAGGATCGAAAGACCGGGGTTGGCGCAACTCAACACCTTGCTGCGCAGCTGACGATCCTTGGTTCCAGTTTTTTCGTAGGTCCGCTGATTCCTTTCTACACTCAGGGTTTCCTTGTTGGTTTTGATCACTCGACAAACTGTTGTTTTCGGCATCTTCTGCACTTTAGCCAGCTTGGAACCGGACCACACCGGATTTTCCAGGTGTTTGCGCACAATATGTTTTCGTCTCTCGAGTTCAATTTGACGTTATTTTTGAAGGCGATCGACTACTTTGATCAAACATGCACCAGTTGTTCTCAATAGAAGTGTAAACAAAGCACTGTCAAAGATTTTCGATTCTCAACACTAGAGGCGTGCTAGCGGCGCACGAGGTGCGTACCTATTTACTTCTAGTCAGTCTTAACTGGCCCAAAAAGATCGAAATCCTTCTCTCAGATAAATCCATATGACGGGAGTTTGCCTGGCATTGAGTTTCTTGATGACAATCCGACAGCCCCGGGTTTGAGCTTATCGTTCTCAATACCTCCAAATGCACCTTTCAATCCTTAGTTCCATTACGACGCTTGCTATAATCGATAGTATGCCGCTCACGGAAATGTTTGAGAACGCTGTACACAGTCGATTTAGCCAATTTCAACGACTTTGTTTTTTTTAACCTGACCATTTTCGATTAATTTTCGGTTGGCAGCTTCCATTTTGTCTAACTTCTTTGAAACACAATAAATCATGACGAAATTTTCAGCACTGAAAGTAAAAAACTAACTGTTAATAAAAGCAACTGAAAATAAAAGCATTCCAGATCCGACCACTGAAAGCGCTGCAGTGAAATAAACAGTGCGTCCAGATATTAAATGACTCATTACAGATTGTTTCCTCTGTATCCATAAATAAGAGGTATGATTTATAAGAGTATACAAATTGGTTTTTGTTTTCTCAGTATGCCATTTAAAAATAATCTCTTCATCGATAACAAACCCAATACGAATGACTTTTGGAATTAATTCAATGCCGTTTTTTTTTTTTAAACTTTCTAATGATTTGAGCTCACCGGTGATGGAACATGATGGTTTGGGAATTAAATTGATTTAGGTTTTCTTTGTTGGAGTTTATTTGTACATTTTCGGGTGTCCTTTGCCTGATCGCAATACACAGTGGTCCAAGTAGCGAAGTTAAAATAGAATAAATAATAACTCAAAAATTATTATGTCTCACGAGCCCTCGCGAAGATCATGGTTGTCACCTTGTCGTAGGTGAGCGGGTTTATTTCTAGCAAAAGTCCGTCATGGGAGACCAAGAATATGATCAGCAGTGATATTATCACACTCTGCTTTTTTTTTTAATTTCCACGCCGTAGTACGTTTATTTGAAGTCCCTGAAAGAGGTGTGATACTGGTGGGTTAAGCCGCAATTCTTTCTTAGACGAAGCTAGGAACAATCTTCAAATACCTGATAGAAAATAATTTAGGAAAACGACAAAAAGTGCACTTTTCATTTGCTTGACAATTCCTTCATTGTTGATTATTCTCTAATTGTCATTGATTAAACACCAAATATTAGGTATTTGATTTGAATAATAAGATTATAAATGATACAGTTGGTATCATTAATAATCTTTTTGTTCACTTAATAATGGAAAAGGGTGAGTGTTTTGATCATGATTGTGAGCAACTAATAATATGTCCTGATGTTTCAGGTGCCGAAAATTCTTCATTCAAATATATATATTATAATTTAATTGTGCGTTCTATACGACAGCCTTTAGCAAAGCACTAACACTAAAAACA
The DNA here is from genome assembly GCA_024533555.2 of Aedes koreicus. Taxonomy (NCBI): domain Eukaryota; kingdom Metazoa; phylum Arthropoda; class Insecta; order Diptera; family Culicidae; genus Aedes; species Aedes koreicus. Next base: position 94,622 of record JAHHFK020000304.1, on the reverse strand, counting down.
AATTATTTAGCTAGGGATCAGACCTTTCAAATTGAAGACAGGTCATCAAAAAGTGTTACTTAAGACAGATGCTGACAAAGAATTAAAGGCTTAGGTTTCATGAAAAGAGTAGGACGCAGAGGGTCCGCTTAGGGAGGCGAGTAGCCTTGAGGCCAAAGAATAATTCTTCGCTATATCGGTTAGTTTTGCTTTCATAGTCTCTTGAATTAAAGTCATAAAAATAATAACCCAGACTCCCCACTAAAACAATCACGACAGTAAAATGTAACGTGTCTGTAAGATTCAAACATCACTTTTTAACCATTTCTGTTTAAGTAGTTTCTTGTGTTATTGCAGAAAGATCAAAATAATGACTTTATGTGAAGTGTGATTTAAGAATTCATGATCTTACTCTCTCTTTAAGGGATATCCCATTTCATTGTAGTGCGGAATTGTGATTGACCGATTTAAGGGCCTTCTTTTTGCATTATGTTTTACCGGTCCAAAACGTCTGACCACCCACCATAACCTATCCTTGTTCCTTCCCATGGAGTTCATGTGGTCTGAATAGACTAGTTCGCAATTTCCCTTCCTTCATCATCGGCTTTGGACTGACTTACGCTCTTATTGCCCCACCAAACGCTGCAAAATGAAAATGAAAATGAAAGTGAAAATAAAACTGAAAATAAAATGAAAATGAAAAATTATTATATCTTCACGAGCTTAAGTCACATTGTTCTCATAAGTGTCTCGAACTCTTTACGTCACAAAAAACGCCATAAGTTTTGAAAATGTTTCACTTTTAGAACTAGAGAAAAATTTCAGCAAAGTAGAAAGCTTAAAAAGCATGAAAACAATGTTGAACATCATTTTCATCTACAGTTACCGGCACAAATAACATCCACCCATTCATGTTTAACTTATACACCGATTAATGTCTATTTGTCTTGGAAAATATTTTTTCTGAAACATGTTTTAGTTCGTTCTAGCATCATTTATTAGATTTCAATTGACTTTATTGACTAATATATCAGTTTTAATTTACTATAAATGGAATTAGAAAAAAAAAAAGTTATCTTATTAACATTGACAAACCCCTTGAATTTCATTGTTTATATTCGTCACAAAAGTCTACAGTTGAAGTCTGAACTAAAACCTGTTGCGCTCAGCAAAAGTGTTTATGAAGCAGCAAAAAGGGGTGGAAAGAAACGATTCTTATTGCAAAATAACCGAAAAGTATGGGATTAGCTGTGGTACATTTCAGAAGATCAATTTGAAAATACAAGGCAGTGTTGCTGATTGACCTGGAAGAGGACCAAAACGCAAAAGTGATGCATGAGTAGAAACCAGAATAATCCGTGAGATAAAAAAAAACACGTTATCATCATTGTTGTCTGATCGGATCAATTGAAGCTCGAACTGTATAAGAAGAAAGGACGTCTAAGACTATGGTGAAAAGAAGGATGAAGGGCTACAGGGCGGACATCTACAACCAACAATGAAACACGGTAGAATGAATGTTTTCCTTTGGGGCTGTTTCTCATGAGTTGCTGTGAGGAAATCTGGCCCAAATCAATGGCATTATGAAGGAGGAGAAAAAAAAAAAAAAAAAATAAAAAAAAAAAAAAAAAAATGCGGAAAAAGGGGGGGGAAAAAAAAAAAAAATTTACCACCACAAAAACACCCAAACCCCCAAAAAAAAAAAAATATTTTTTATTTCGCGCCTTTCCAAAAAAAACAATAAAAAGGCCCCCCCCCCCCCCCATTAGAACCCCACTATAATATTTTGGACCATCCGCGATAATTTTTAAGAGAACAACGGTGTTATCAATTAACAAATCTATTTTGAAGCGCTTGGGATAAGGTTTGAAATGAATTGAATCATAAGCATGAAACGGTCAAACGATCGTATCATAAAAGTTGCGTTAGATGCGCCTGCTCGGTAGGCAACAGTTGATGTAGTGCTCGAATCAGTTCAATTTTGTTTTGATGATTATTGATTGTTGATTGATGGGGGAAGGGGGTGAGGCCCACACTCAAAGGACACGAAAACAGAATTGATGACGGATAATTTAGAAAACTTTATTATGGGAAATTTAGTTCAAGTCAGAACCGAAAAGACACTTAGGAACAAAGAATTAAGGGAAATGATGGAATGGGAAATTTCTTGGTTGGTCAGGGAGATCTATTTGATCTTTCCCTTTTGGACCGCTGAGTGAAGAAGTCACAAACTGAAATTTATTTTGTTGAATAGTGCAGTGAACAACGTTAATTAAATTCAAGTGCGGTGTCAAATTGCTAGAAATCAGTGCATAAATTTAATGTGGTAAATTTCTATTTTCCAGAATTTATTTTTATGTAATGTCATGCATTTTACATACAAAAAATATCGTGAGTCACATTAAAAAAAAGAAAGTAATAGGAAAGTAAGTAATAAGTTTGAAAGAAAGTAAAAGTGAGTTAGTATCATGATTGATTTGATTATAGAGAAGTGATAGGAGTGAGTCGGAGCTATATAGATATAGAAAAACTACGGCGAGAAAGAAAGAAAAAAAACACAGGTAATTCAGTGGATTTGAGATTATTGGGTGTGATGCTAAGAAGATTTTCCTCAACAGAAGCCGCGAGGTAGTGGCCAGTGCAACTTGGGATTTACGGCTTCGGTTTCCGAGTTTCCGGAATTTAGAGGTTGGAATCTCGGAGGAAGTGAGTGCGTAGACCGATAGCGAGATCGATTCGGTGGATTGATGGTTGCCAGGCGAGGTTACCCTGAGTGTCCCTATCGCCTCGAGGTTGCGTACCTCTATAGGGCATTCGGAGAGCGTTGGTCATCGGTATGAAAACTCAGCCCCACGTGCGTCACACGCCCTACGTGACTGCCTGATTCGTGGGAAGGTCCACAGGGGAAAGTCTACCAACGCCGGTGTAATCCACCCGACTCACGTGCTACAAATTAGAGGCCCTCCGTATAGTACCACCCCGTTTACATCACTCCTCGAAGCAGCGAAGCTCATTTCGGATCGGCGGAAGGTCATCATCGTCATCCCTCGTAGCGTCTTCCTGAGCGTAGACCTAGTCCAAGCGCTGAATTCTTTCCAAGGGCTAAAATCTGTCGGAGCGTCAAGATCCCTTTCAGCTATTTACCCGACCGCCGGAATCATCTCGCCGCAGACGCGGTACACGGTTCGGACACGGTGCGATCCTCGTGGTACACCCAGTGCCCAAAAGCTCTAGCAGAGCGCGCCATCGCAATCGCTACGGTTTCCAGATCGGCCAACCTAGAGCCCTAGAGCCACGACAGTCGGGATCATCGTACCCGTGTTCCAAACGAGCAAGATCGTTGGTCATCGATCGTAACCCACTCGACCAACTACTTACGGAAACGAAGGTCGGCCAAGCCGCAAACTGTAAGTACGCGAATCCCCATCGCCATCACCCATCTACACACCACTAACTAGTAGGGAACCAGGATTGTTTTAGTAGGGGAAGAACTCACAATAGAAAACAGGACGACTCACGAAGGTCACACGCACCTACACACTAAGGAGATAGAGTAGGGAATTGTACAAAAATTAAAAAAAAAAACAAAAATTAAAATGAAACTGGAAAAGTAGTAGCAAAATTTAAGCTTTCGTTTGACTCCTTAAAGAGAGTTTTAAAACTTGACTTTAATATATTCGTCGAATGCACCGTAATAAAACAACTAATTAAGGAAATTGAAAGACAACTAGGATTAGTAATTTGGGGAAATTCGGACTTGGAATATCTGGGTTCAGTTAATTGAATGGTTGGGAAACTTTGGAGGTGGATTCTGCTAGGTTGCGAAAACAGCTAGTCGGGCAAATAAATCGGGAATTCTTGGCAGACGACTTTCGTCTGGCGCATAAGCCGGAATTTTGAGGACCTTAGCAGGATCCTCCTTACAAGCACCACAAAACCTTAGTAAAAAGTATGCCAAAGTGCTTTCAGTTGGGAGGTCATATTAACTATTTGAACTTTGTTTTGATTTGGAAAACATTGTATCCGTATAGGTCATCTCTGAAAAGTATCCCTAGTTTTGTTATGTTTTGGCCAGATTTTTATGCGTCAGATTGAAAAATAAGGGCACAGAATTGTAATAATAGAATTATCAAATGATGTATCATGTTTTATTTTTCTTGACAGTTGTGTGTGTGTGTATATATATACAATCCAACGCCCACCGTCCGGCAGTGTTTTTATGGAAGAAAAATGTTTGCAGTTAAACGAACTGTTGTCGACTCGACAAATATTTTTAGCCCGGGAGTTGGAAGGTGATAGCTCTGTTGGGATCCATTGACCCATTTCTGAATGCTTGGTCACTCACGTCCATGCAGAGGTCACTTTCACTTACAACAAGCCCCGCATATACACAGTACAAACATCAAATGGATAGAGGTTCTGTGCATACACTTCCATCATCAAATCTTATTGTTTTGAGGATGGCACGCATTTAGCAGTATCGTTCAAATTTAGTTATAATCAGATAGATCTCACCGAAAATTGTTGTTGATGTACAGTCTTCGTTTGGACGGCTTCCCTGTGATGCTAAACAATGCATTTATGTTTCTACAAAAGTAGCACTCCGTTATTTGGCAAATATTTTCACATCATCCTTTTCGAATGGAACAGCCCTAACAGAATAAGTACTTCGCGAAAAATTCAAAACAATGAAAATCACAGGTAAAAAAACACTTCCGAGAAGAAATTCAACTTGAAAAATCACAATCATTGTGCAACAAAAGAAAAAAAAAACTTCACAGCTCTCCCTGTACACCACGTGGTGAGTGCAGGTGAAATTCTATGCTAGCCACTCACGCGCACATGCGCGTTAGCTTCGTTCTTTGCTTCTGACCAGCAAATGGCCGTTTTCGGCATTGCACTGGTTTTCTTATTTCTCTCTCCACACTCTGTCAATAACCAAAATCCCACGATATGAAGCGACACTATATCGCATCCAAACTGCTGATAATTACCAATTCACACGCGACAAAGCGGAAAAATACTCTAATTTAATCTTTTATGACCGCGAGGCACAATACTAACAGAACTAACAAACACAATTAAGCTGATATTAACCCTTCCTCCGGGTGCGAGGGCGAAGCACAAAAAACAAAAAAAAAAACGGGGAAAAACTATCGACCATCACAAATTTCGGGAAGGAAATCGATTATATTCACTAAATATTACACAAAACACGTGGAGATTTTATAATTTCACTGTTCGTTTAGGTTGAACTACGGATAAATTTATGATTTTATTTTTCGCAAAAAGGACGCAGCAAAAACAAAACAGTTTCCAAGCACGGCTTGCTGCGATCTTTGTTTTATTTTTCTTGTCAGTTGGTCTTAAAACATAACTACTTTTTTATCCTGAAATTTATCTTGCTCTCATTTGTACTATGATTTGCTATGGTTTAACCATCCATAATATATTGCTCAAATACACAGTTTTTATCATCCTGTATTGAGCGCTATGTCAGACTTGTTTTGCCGAGTATTATCGCAACAGTCGTTTACAAGTGATTATTCTTCCGCGTGTTTTTTTTTTTTTCAATCAATGAAACGCAGTCTTATAGTGATAGCGTTCAATTGCTACGGAAGCTCGTTGCATGAACCGAGTATTTATCGCTACGTTAATCATCATCCCAAGAAAACATAAATTTTAACCTAAATATTCACATCATAACACTAGGCAAACGGAACGCTGTTAGATCGAAGGTCCGAGATTGACGACGCCGGCTAAGTATTGTTGAGTAGTTCTTCAAACCCAACCTGTACTCGAAAAAATGCACCATTTTTATCCATGTATAACTTTTTTATCCGTGAGTAAAAATTGATAAAAACCTGAATATAACTAGTGAATTATTTACATGTGCAAAATTTCATAACAATCAGTTCAGTGGTTAAAAAGATGTCATCGAAACAAGAAGAAAATCGCCGGAGAATTTTGCGCGCCGTCATGGAAAATCCAACTGCGACCATGAGATGGATCGGAAGACAACTGGGAATCACCCATACAACTGTGTTTCGGGTGGTAAAATCGTTTAAGAAGTCCCAGACGACCGAGCGACCGGCTGGAAGTGGAAGAAAATCGAAGACAGCTGACCCTGTGAAGGCCCGGAAGGTGTTGGATTATTTCAAGTGTAATCCGAACCTTTCGATTCGCGACGTGGCTCTGAAGGCAAAGTGTTCCACCTGGTTCGTTCAGCAAACCATAAAACGATCTGGGCTTCGTGTATTCAAGGTCCGCAAGGCACCGAACCGGCGTGATCAACAAAACACGGCGGCCAAATCCCGCGCAAGGAAGCTGTATCGAGAGTGGTCAACGAAACCGATGTGTGTGGTTATGGATGACGAAACCTACATCAAGGCAGAAGCAAATCAGATACCGGGTCTGGAGTTCTACGTTGCCAAATCACGGTTGGATGTTCCGGAAGACATAAGGAAGAAGAAAATGGACAAATACGCCAAAAAATACTTGCTCTGGCAGGCCATATGCCAATGCGGTAAACCGAGTAAACCGTACATCACAACGGGTACCATCAACAGCGAAATTTACCGCACCGCGAGTGCCTCCAGAAGCGTCTGTTGCCCTTCCTGCGGTCCCACGACATTATTTTGGTCGGACCTGGCATCACACCATTACGCGCGATCGACGTTGGATTGGTACAGAGACAATAACGTTGTTTTTGTACCAAAAACCGCCAACCTCCCAAATTCACCAGAGATTCGTCCGGGGGAAAGATTTTGGGCCATAATGAAGGCCAACGTTTGAAAATCGTCCAAGGTATTTAAGAACGAGCAGGAGTTGAAGAAAGAATGGATGAAAGTGACCAAAAAGGCCGGCTTCAAAATTGCACAAAATGTAATAAGGGGTCTTAAGGCAAAGGTGCGGGCTTTCAGCGATGGAAAGAAAATTGAATAAAGTAGTTGTGCCAAAACATAATCCATACGTATAAGTTCATTTTCTGAAAGTTTTAAAAAAAGCCGACGTAAAATAAATTTTTGGCGAACACTTTTGTCTGGTGCATTTTTTTCGAGTACAGGCCTTAGTTATTGTTGTGATAATTTGTCTAGCAGCGTGGGCGTCTGTTGTTTTCCTTGTTAAAGGGAGATACAAAGATAGTTAAAAAGGGCGGCAAGCCTTATTTCTGACTCAAGTTTTAATAATTTTTCATATAAATTTTTCAACACAATGTTTTAGCATTCAAGATAATAAATTGGAAAGGGATGTTTTTGCAATCATTTTCGTTTTAGTTTTGTTTTCCTGTGCACAATTTTGGCCTCTCGTGAGGCCAAAGTTTCATGATAATAGCACGAACATTCGTTCTCATAGGGACCATGGGTTGTCTGTTTTCGGCCCAAAGAAAACCCCCTTAATGTCCTTCCATGCTATTAGGATGGATCCAAGAGGCAAGGATGATCCCAAAGCGCGCTGCAACTACGAAACTAATGTGAATAGTAAAATTCTCAATGTGACCTCCAGGCACACGATCCTCTGTAGCAGGTGGAAAAATTACTTGATGTGATATTTCCACAATGGAACTGATTTTAACTCCGGATCTTGACCAAGAATCCCTACTGAGCCCTTTCGGCACGTCAGCGCAAGGGTGTTAAAAAAAAGCTAAAAAGACCAATTTGACATTATTCAGAAGTTTTCCCTGTTGTTTCATCTATCAAACCAAGGGTTTTTGATAAAAACAAACTGATAAAAAAAACTTAGTCCAAAAGCAAAACTGTATAGAGGTAACGGCCTGTTCTACCCTGAGATATCATAATTTTTAACTTCTGCTCTCGGTTTTCAATTACGCGGTGGCACTCTTCTAGCAATGGAAAACAAACATTTGAAATGGATTTATTTCAGTTCCCTTTTCCTTGTAGTTTCAACCTTAAGTCGAATTCCAATTGAACGGAAACGCTACAGCCCTTTCAATCAATGGCACCAATTTCCTAATAAATACAGAGCAAGGTAAAGCCGCACAATTAAGAATTTCACAAACCTATCAAGTAGATCACCTTTTCTATGAACCATAACAGTGTCTATTCCAAAGCTCTGCCCTTCAGTATGTGCACTCTGTATGTGTGAGTGCCTATGTGCATGACGTTGCACCTACGACTGCCCAAAATTACCCGGTAATTATCGAAGGTGCGCACGCGTACTTCGTTATTGCGCCAACAACGACGACAACGTCGATGTCGATGGCAATGACCGGAAGTTGATCGACTCCGCAATTGCTGTCAATAGCAGTCGCTGGCTGGCTGAAATGGCAAGTGGGGGGCTTTAATAAGTTTATGAGGCTCTGCGTAGCTGCATTTTGTTGTGCCTTGCCGGCTGACACTTCACTGCACATTGTTGAGCAGACGTGCCTTCGCTTCGAATTGCTGAAGGGGGTTTGCCTGCCTAGACAGAAAAGAAGAACAAGTTTTGACGCCATCCGTCATGCATCCACTCGATACGACCGCCAGTCGGTCAGTCAGTCAGTCAATCAGTCGCAGTTGGAGTACATATCTCTAATCATGCGTTGTAAGTGGGTTATGGCAAATTTCGCGGCATTATATGAACCTTCAAATCGATCTCAAACGCATACCACGTGGATGCTACCACAATTACAGACTTTCCGCCTCGCTGCGGAATTTTAAGGTCATTTGCCGAGGTGCTAATACGTATGGATCAATAAATTATGATTTTTGACGTGGAACATGTAATAGCTCATTAACAAGTGTGTTTTTTTGGTTATCCAGCATCCACTGCTCTATATTCCAGTATATTCCAATGCGCCAAATACAAGTTACATAACAGCATAGGAGCTTCACTTAGTTCAAACAATAGCTAAGGCTCTATCAAACCGCAGAAACAAATTCGTAACACAGGCGGCAAATTGCGCTTAAGCCTATGTTAATCGTGCTCGTACTCGTCTCGGTCCTTAAACTATGGTAGGTACCACAGGAGAGTAAATTCAAGTATCAATATCTTGGCACGAGAGGACGGCTTAGTGATTCATAAAATCGAGTGAAGGAATGCAAAACCGCAAATAACAGCAGCAGCAGCAGCGACAAATCGACCGGATCGTGGGTCTGTTGTGTTTATGATCGTGGTTAGAATCGAGCGAAAAAAGTCTAACTGCAGCATGGAATGGCGAAGTAGTGGTCAGTAGTTTGACGCTGAGCATACCATACCTTCGGTTGAAGCAAGTCAGCGTGCTCAGCGCTAAACATCGACAATTTATTGCGAGCTGCCTCTCACCAGGCATGATTCGACCTTGCTCCTTGCGAATGGCACAGGCTGGCCACAGTTAGTGTGCAGAATTGAAAATAATGCAAAGAAAATGGTTCTTTTGTCGAAGTGTAAATTATTACGTCTCGATGGAGGTGGTCCGGTGATTGTAATTTAATTTTGTTATTCATCGCTCATGCGGTTCGGGGATATGTGTTTATGAAAATCGTTTCTTTCCAATAGAGTTCAGTCCGGTCCACCTAGAATCCAGACATTTTATTTATTCAATATCGTCGTTTTTGTAAAAACTATCAAACCAGTAGATCGAACATAGTTTGATACCATCATGATAGCTACCGTGAAAGCTTATCATATGTTTCAGTTTTTATAACATGATTTGAATTCGTTTTAACGCACACCACCAGCCTCGCTGAGCCTACTCTTGTTGTTGTTATCTTGTGGAACTGTAATTTTTTGGGAAAGGAATATCTTTGTGCATCATAAACACCACACCAACCGAGAATCCAGCAAAAACATAGGTAGCCATACCGAAGACGACATGTTTTAAAATTATCGATATCACTATCGACCGATCCCTAACGCGATTCCTACGGCATTGGACTTGTCAGCAGAGCCAAAAAATCGGTCATTCACACACTAGCTCCCGTTTACAATCGCATGGTCCGATTTGCCTCTGGAGCATATGTCTGCACAAGCCCGATTTAAGCGATTCGGCTGAAGCTGGTACATTACAATTCGGCCTGCTGACACTACAATCCCTTACTCGTGCTGCCATCCGCTTAATGGAGAAGGACCATGTAAATGTTGACCTTCATGTAGTACAAAAAGCTTCTAATCGGCTTATGAAGATTGTTGGCGTACAGCTGGCAAACATTGGGCGCAAACTGAGGGAGTTGAATGCTAAGACATGAAAATGGTTCGATCAAAAAAGTTCTTCTGGCCAGCGAGTACTCACTTGCCTACGCATTGTCCATACAAGGCTTACGCACGAATTTTTATTTAAGAAATCAACTCCACCGAATTCTAACGGGACGGCCATGGATGTCCGTCACATAATCTTGCTCTGCAGAATGTTCGAAGCAGCTAGGACGAAATTTGAAATCGATCCGACTAGCCTGAATGCGGCGTTATGTAACGAAGATGATGAAAAAGCGATTGTTGAAGTTCCTGCATGAAATCAATGTGTATCGAAGCTTGTAAGGAGAATAAAGAGCAGAAAAGTGATAAACGGAAAAGGATAAGACGTAACAGAAAATGTTGGAGGTGAAACAGTCGTTGATTCAGATGCAGTAGAAAAAGTGGAGAACGTAGGGAAATCAAAGGTAGTCGAAGGTATGACAGCGAAGATTACGTATAACAGTTTATTCAAAAATTTGCAAAGATAAATGGAAAAACGAAGACATTGGAGAAAACAGTGAATGAAGGAGGTGCATTCGAATTGAGAAAATACGGCGTAGAAGAGATGGAATGAATGAAAGAAGGCCCAGTGAAAGCGAATCGTTTAGTTCTACAGGGTGCGGCATAAAATAAAGCGAAAATGTTCAAACTTGAGTATTTGGTTAATTCGTGTAGCTAGTGACTAATTTCTGTCGAAAGTGTATTTGCTTATGTTTACTTTCAAATGCTGCATCCAAATATTCTATTTGTTTTATTGCAAATTCGTCAAAATTTTCGCGAAAGAAGTGATCACCAGTTGCTCGCCCAGAAGAAGTCGAAATAGATTGCCAAGGTGGTAGTGTGCCATTTGGCAACAGTTTACCGCATAAAAAAGTCCCTGCAGGATGGTCCTAAGCAGCGGAAGCCGGGAAGCGGACGTCCGCCTTTGTACGCACGCCGAACTTGATCAAATCGGTCCGTGCAAAAATTGCTCGCAACCCGGTGCGTTCCATAAGAAAACTTGCAAAGGAAGCCAATATTTCGGAGAAATCCATGCGGAGAATCATCAAAGAAGACCTGCATGCATTTTCCAGAGACAGAGTAAAACGCCACTTGATTACGGACCGGGTCAAAGAACTACGAGTGATTCGTTCCAAGAGATTGCTTTCCTTGTTGAAGAAGGAAAAAATGATAATCCTGTTCTCCGACGAAAAGCTTTTCAGCATCGATGCTGTGGCCAACAGCCGCACGGACCGGTTCATTTCACCGCAGAAAATAGAGAACGTTCCGGAAAAAGTGAAATTCAGATTTCAAACCAAACATCCGGCTGGTGTCATGATGTTTGGCTTGGTGGCGTCCAACGGTTTGAAAATGCCGCCTGTTTTCATTGATGCTGGAGTTAAAATCAATACCGAAGTGTATATCGGTATTTTAAAGGACCAAGTGCTTCCCTGGGTGAAGGCCAACTTCTCCGAGGACCAAAACGTTGTCCTACAGCAGGATGGAGCGCCGTGTCACACGTCAAATCGTACCCAACAATGGTTGAACGATAACATGAAGTTTTGGCCGAAGGATTTGTGGCCCCCTAGCAGTCCAGATCTTAATCCGTTGGATTATTCTGCACGAGCCTGCAAAACATCACACCCTAGTGTGAAAACCCTGAAGTCAACCATAACACGCACATGGCAGTCAATATCGGAAGACTACGTCCGAAAGGCATGCTCTGGCTTCCAGCGTTTGCTCGATGATGTTATTAATGGCAAAGGGTAAATGCACCCTTCTTTTTGGGGAAATGCTCCTTAAACTTTAGAAAAATGCTCCTTAGATGCGTTTGCCCGGTATAATGCAATCGGAGGTATTAACCTTCTGGTTAGCGCTTGCCGGTTGTTTTGACGGGTCTTAAGTTTCTTCAAGATTGTGACGGGTTTTAAGTTTCTGAATTTAAGAGTCGTCAAAACGAAATTAAGACCCGTCAACACGAAATTAAGACTCTTCAAAATGAAATTAAGACTCGTTAAAATGAAATTTAAATCCGTCAAAACAATCTAGAAGATTGCGAAGCAAAGCTCCGCTATACAATCTTGAAGAAACTTAAGACCCGTCAAAACAACCGAGAAGCGCTTACCAGAAGGTTAATACCTCCGATTGCATTATATCGGGCAAACGCATCTAAAGTGCATTTTTCCAAAGTTTGAGGAGCATTTCCCCAAAAAGAAGGGTGCATTTACCCTGCTGCCGTTATTAATAAAAATGGAGGACTGAATAAATTTGTTGAAAAGGACTTTATAAAGATAACTGCACTCGAAAATGTTGATATTATTGCTTGAATTAGTTCAAAATGGGATTTGAATGAAATAGAACCAATTTCCGCATTATTTTCTGCCGCACCCTGTACGACTGACGAAAATTACGAAAATTAAATCGACACGTCTGAGAACGGATAACAGCTGAAATGCTGATGCTCTCGCATAGCCTACCCTAAGGAACTAAATTTATGTAGATTAAACCAAATGAATTTATTATTTGGTCATGTGCTGAGCATCGTGGAGTCAGATCTGAGCTTTATGATTCCCTTCGGGCTCGAGATAGACAACCCAATGTACCGGTTCGAGATATTTTGGCTATATGTGATCTGGAGTTTATGAAACTCATTTATGTGTTTTTGACTAACATTAGCCTTAGATTGTAGTTAGTTTAACCTGTATGTTTACTTTAAGTTTTTTTTTCTCTGTGTTTGTGTGTGTGTTTTTTTTTCTCATTCTCAAAAATGTTAAAGTCAAAAGAAAACCTAAAGTTGTATAGTTATAAGTTTTTATCCAATTCCGAATTTAAAATAAACGTGCTTTGTAAACCACACTTCAAATTCCCGCCTATCTTCCCATCCATACAATTGTTATTCCTATTAACCTCGAGACGGCCGCGAGTAATCGGTTCTATCCCCTTAACATTAGTTTTAAGATAATTGATGTATATAAATATGAAAACTTGGCTCTGTAAAGTTGATTCGATTGAGCCTGTACAAATAAATGATTTAATTAAAAAAAAAAAAACCAAATGAATTATGTAAATTTACAGATCATTACAAGAAGCGTAAAAAAAGAAGCGGAATAAGAAAAGAACAAAAGTGGAAGAAAAGAAGCAGAAGAAGAGAAGCGAAAGAAGAGAACTGGAAGAAGCGATGCGAAAGGATCGAAGTGGAAGAAATGAGGTGGATGAAGAGAAACCGAAGAATAGAAGCGTGAGAATAAATGCGAAAGAAGAAAAGTGCAAGAAGATATTCGAAAGAAGGTAGAATAGAAGGAAGAAGATAAAAAAAAAGAGGATCGAAAGCATGCAACACATTCGAGCGAGACCAGATATAGCAGATCATGCACAAGAAAGGATTTCCAGAAAAACATACGAGGTTGGTCGAGTGACGTGTGTTGTCCGAGTCTTAAGGGCGGCGAGGTGATGGATTGTCATGTTTGCACTTGAAGGATGTGATTCAAAGAGCGGGGATAGACACGAATCGCACGATCTTCAGGAAGTCTGTCCAAAGGCTTCACCAACGACTTTAATAACATTGAGACGATGGCGGAATCGTACATCAGGCTTATGGCTGAAGCGAGGAAGAATTGGGCTTGTTATTAATGCGTCAAAGACAAAATACATAAGGGGAAGCAGCCCACGAGATAACAATGTTAGTCTCGCATCCCGAGCCCAGATCGACGGTAATAAAATCGAGGAGGCCGACGAATTTGTGTATCAGCAGGCGCAAGGAAGGATTTCAATTAAAATTACATTATTTGATTCAAATTCGTCGTCAATTTTTTTTTTTTTTGTATAGGTCGAACTTATAAATAATAAACCATTGAAAAGTCAGTCGGATGTGGACGGACATGTGATAAAGTCTCTTTGTTACATATACTGTATTGCTGTGAATTGCGTTTTTGAAAAGCACCAAAAGGATCAAAATCCGAAAAACAAAATCGACGTGCAAAAAAACATGCACTTTTCTGTAGACCAACTTTAAAGATTGACCAAATCTGACGTCGAATGCTTATTTCTCTCTGAGTTGGCTGTAAAAATGTCTTAAGAAATCCATGTGTCGTTAAATCAGTTAAATTTTTAATTATTTTGTCGTTTTAAGAGAGATGGCGATTTTTATTTATTATCGTACAGATTGGGCTAAAGAGTCTCAGAGTTTAATGAAACTTGGTCCGTACATAGAGTTTATGGATATATGAAAGAAAAATCACTTGAATTAAAATCAGGGTTGCCAGTTGTCCCGAAAAAACTTCAATAAAAATATTAAAATTTTGTATGACATAACTTATTTTATAAAATTCATAACAGATCGTCAAAGAAATTTTTTTTCCTGAACCCTAATAAACGTAACAGGGATATTCTCAAAAACTATAAGAACTTGTTTTTATTCTACATTGATCGAGGATCCCGAAGATTCCCCCATGGAAGGAGTCTATTTTGATGAAAACTAACGAACTTGGTGGGAAATTTTGTAGAGGTTCTCTCGAGGAAGGAGATTGCTGCGATGGGACAGACGAAGTTGGTGATTAAATATGTTTCTCAAATTATCCTTCTGCAGAAACGGTAACGAAAACTCATTTGTTGCTAAAGTTTAAATTTCTTAGTGGCAGGTTATTTTTTTTCAGAGGTACTGGACCCTTACTGGTAAATTTCACTTCTATGAGCCTCTATTTTAAACCAATCCACAGACGTTTCTAGGCTATGGTGCCCATTTGGTCACTGATTTTATCGTGATGATTCAAATAGTTTTAATAAAGTAGATTAGCTTTCATGTTTTATGCATGTTTTTGTCCATGTTAAGTTTTTGTCATTGTACTGTGTATGTTTGTGTCTTGTCTTGTTCATAACAATTTGTTCGTGATAATGGTCTGTTCTTGTGTTTGATACTGTTTATTTATATTTTTCCTAGAATAATTTGTATTTATTTATTACCACGTATCATGTGTCTGAAATTTCCTTGCAACCCTATTAATTTTTGTTCTTGAAGAACTAACCTCAATTATGTGAATCCAGACATATACTTACTAACTAGACCACGTGTGAGGCTGGCTGATCAGGTGCTTGAATTTCACAACCACTCGCGGCCATGATGGTTGCAAAAACGCATGCAGAGAGTTAGTAACATAAAAAAGAGAAGAGAAAGAAGATTTTAGTATTTGATGGCATGCAGGGTGTATTTGAGATAATTGGTGATATTCTCACAACCACTTTTCGTTTCTTTGACTAAAAAATTAAAATCACTATAACCAAACTTAATCAGAACCTAATTCTAATCAGCTTAACCCAACCAGAAGTAAAAAAAATACTGGCTTAAATTGTTGTTTTAACCCTAAACTCAAGCCTACTCTCCAGCTTTGGGTCGAGTAACCATCCCAAATTTTAAAATATTTCAAATACGAAGTAATCTGAAACCTAGTAAAGGACGATTGTACTTCTTATCCAGCGGGTTTAATATTTATTTGATTTTTCTTTCTAATTATTTATTGTTCGGTTTGGAAGATACATGATCCTACTCAATCTCATCGCCTCGCATTCCAACTACACACAAACTTTGAATTAGAGTGCGACCGGATTGATTTGTCGTGTTTGAACTTTGTAAATAAGGAGGTAATAAGAAAACAATGACGCTATGATATTGTATACCAAACACTGCTATTGAAATAAACCTCATGGAAAGGTCTATTCTACTGCTTCAAATTGTGTTTCCTAAGTGGGCCCTCCGCGTCCTATCTCTAATATACATGCTTGTCATCGTCAATCTTAAGTTACACTTTTCTATGACTATGTGTTTCATTCCGAACAGTCAGATAATTAACCCGATCAAAACAATCACCCCTTTTGAAAATGGTGCAATTACATTCAGTTATTATACCTTTAGCAAAGCAGGTATTTTGGTTATTCATTCCATGAAACAAATTTATGAACCACAACATAAGTTGCCACGAAACTGAAAAGTGTACTCTTAGTCGTTTAACTTAGATCCAAATTAAGAAGTCTGAGAATGAATTGTGGCATATCACGCAAATATCACACTTTATGTTAATGCCTTTATATAAACGTTCTACGACGTGGCAGTGAAAAAATGATAAAAATGTGTGATACTTTCAGTGCTGGTCAAATTCTTGGTCTCACATGCATGTTTATAGCATGAGATAAGCCCTCTCACCGTCGACAAGGTGATAAATTTGACCCACGATAGGGTAAAATTCTTAGTGGCAGCTTATCCACAGTTTTATTTTATATGATACCCATTTTATCCCTCTAGTGTCTTCAAAAGCGGCTTCTCCCTCTCCTGAAGGCTCGCGACGGTCCGACGATCTTCTGGCCGGATTCAGCATCATGCCAATACACAAAGAAAGTACTAAAGTTGTAGGTATAAGGCGCATGATGTCGATTTCGTGCCGAAAGATCTCAACCCCCCAAACACTGCGGAACTGCGCCCAATAAAAAACACTGAGCCATTATGAAGGGGCACCTTCTTAAACGACCTTAACAGGGGAAGAATGTAAAATAAATGAAGAAAACATGGGTTAGTATGCAGAAAACTGTAGCTTCTGAGGTCGTGCCGAACCTTATAGCTGAGGTTAAGACCAAGGTTTGCGCCTTTGGGTATAAAGGGAAAATACATTAAATTAATGATGTCAAAACTAACGGTAATTGTTTTTTTTTTCTTCCTGAAAATTTGGTGATAATCGGATAAAAACTTGAATTTTGAGAATGAATTTTGTATGTGCAGATTTTAAACGGTACACCCTTTAATTATAATGTAGTCTCTTCTTCAAAATCATTTCTCGGATACCTTGAAGGAGCACACTTATTGAGAATTCCCTGATTAGGTAATAATACGTTTAAGCTGTACATAATTTTACATAAGAAGTTATTTTATCGTTTTATGAAATGAGCTTTCGACCTACTAGCTTGTTTAGAAGAATAAGAATAATACAATTATTTTTCTGAGAAATATACCTAAACAAATAGTTTTTGGAGTTAAGGTATGAAAATGCGTGATGGGTCAATATTGTTTTGTGTATTACTCGGAAGAAAAAAAAACATTGTTAACATTTCACTAATTCAAGCTTAGGAATAGTGAACAGGAAAATATGTTTTCTTCGAAATTTTCAATGATTTGGAACATAGGTTTTCCGGTGTTTCCTTCCAATTTAAATGTTCTGTTGGAAGATAAATTCAGATAGTGGTCTTGCGTACTTTTTAGTAAATTTTCTTATAATTTGGAAAAAAAATGGTTCTACTGTGCCTCGTTCTTGAGTTATGATTTTTTGGAATTAGTTATGCTCGGGAAAATAAAAAAAAATAGATTGGAGTTTTCCTGGAAAGCTTTTCCCTGATTTTTTTCAGTTTTTCTTCGCTTATAAATCCATAAATTTTATGTGTGGACAAGACTTCGTTACTTCTAGGTTACTTATAGGTTACCATGAACCATCAAATTTACCTGTAGGAATGCCTACGGGAGTGATTACAACCTTTTTGGAGCAGCATGAGATGGATTGCCTATTCTCGCCGCACTTGGAAAACTTCTACTACTCAAATCCCACTCAAAAGTGGTTTTAGCATTAGCATTAACATTAACGTTTGCACATCTCGTGGATGGAGCTTTGAAACCATGGTACCATGAAACGGAACCAGTTACTGATACGTTTCTTCACGCAATAATCTCCTCGAAGACACTTCTCTCCTCGATCGCTCACCTGGCCACGCCCATGCAAACATTGGAGATAGGGACGATTTGGTATCTACCTTAAGAAGACACGTGGTACACGTGGGAAATGAATAGTCACTCTGTTCTGTATACAGAACAAAAATTAATTTAAAATGATTGTAGGGAATATCTAGTCTAGGAAGGTTAAGTAATCTTCCATTTTTCTTTAATTTTGCTTAAAACGGCTGAGACTTAAGCATTAACTTTAGCCCTACAGGGTGCGGCAGAAAATAATGCGAAAATTTGTTCAACTTCTTCCAAATCCCATTTTCAACTAATTCAAGCAATAATAGCAACATTTTAGAATGCAGTTATCTTTATAAAGTCCTTTTCAACAAATTTATTCAATGTGTCCTCCATTTTTATTAATAACATCCTTGAGCCGACGCCGGAAGCCAGAGCATGCCTTTTGGACGTAGTCCTCCGACATTGACTGCCATGTGCGTGTTATGGTTGACTTCAGGGTTTTCACACTAGGGTGTAATGTTTTGCAGGCTCGTGCATCAACATATGCCCAAATTGAATAATCCAACGGATTAAGATCTGGACTGCTAGGGGGCCACAAATCCTTCGGCCAAAACTTCATGTTATCGTTCAACCATTGTTGGGTTCGATTGGACGTGTGACAAGGCGCTCCATCCTGCTGTAGGACAACGTTTTGGTCCTCGGAGAAGTTGGTCTTCACCCAGGGAAGTACTTGGTCGTTTAAAATACCGATATACACTTCGGTATTGATTTTAACTCCAGCATCAATGAAAACATGCGGCTTTTTCAAACCGTTGGACGCCACCAAGCCAAACATCATGACACCAGCCGGATGTTTAGTTTGAAATCTGAATTTTACTTTTTCCGGAACGTTCTCCATTTCCTGCGGTGAAATGAGCCGGTCCGTGCGGATGTTGGCCACAGCATCGATGCTGAAAAGCTTTTCGTCGGAGAACAGGATTATCATTTTTTCCTTCTTCAACAAGGAAAGCAATCTCTTGGAACGACTCACTCGTAGTTCCTTGACCCGGTCCGTAATCAAGTGGCGTTTCACTCTGGCTCTGGAAGATGCATGCATGTCTTCTTTGATGATTCTCCGCATGGATTTCTCCGAAATATTGGCTGCCTTTGCAAGTTCTCTTATGGAACGCACCGGGTTGCGAGCAATTTTTGCACGGACCGATTTGATCACGTTCGGCGTGCGTGCAAAGCGCAGACGTCCGCTTCCCGGCTTTTGCTGCTTAGGATCATCCTGCAGGGACTTTTTTATGTGGTAAACTGTTGCCAAATGGCACCCTACCACCTTGGCAATCTCTTTCGGCTTCTTCTGGGCGAGCAACAAACTGGTGATCACTTCTTTCGCGAACATTTTGACGAATTTGCAATAAAACAAATAGAATGTTTGGATGCAGCATTTGAAAGTAAACATAAACGAATACACTTTCGACAGAAATAGTCACTAGCTACACGAATTTACCCAATACTCAAGTTTGAACATTTTCGCATTATTTTCTGCCGCATCCTGTAGCTCTAAATGACTATGTTAAGATTGTAACTAAATTAATCCCGCACAGAGAAGAAAGTGTGATAATATACAATCACGTCTCTGTGGTCACATTTTGGGTTTTTTTTTAAGGTTAAAAAAATTTAGCCAAAGTAAAGGTTTTTTTTAAAGTTAACCGGAATAAAACACCATAGGGTCCTGGGCCCTTTGGGAATGGAAGGAAAGGAAAGGGCAGACGAGCTTGCTAAACAAGGTTCAAATGCACAGTTTATTGGCCCAGAACCACTCTGCGGTATATCATACTGTGCGATAAAAATGGAATTAAAATCTTGGGAAGTGCAAAGGGTGATGACCAATTGGTTGGTAACCACAAAGTGTGTTCAAGCGAAAAGGTTTATAATTCCAAATGTTACAATCAGTAAAAAGCTTCTGGAGCTCAATAAGAGAGTTCTTTGTACCTATACTGGCCTAATAACCGGACATTGCCCGAGTAGATATCATTTGAAAAACATTGGCCAGGTTCAGAATGATATCTGTCGTTTCTGCAACATGGAACGTGAAACCTCGGAACATCTGCTTTGCAGTTGTGATGCTTTGTACAAGAGCAGACTTAAATTTCTGTACAGTGGCTATATGCAACCTAAAGATATTTGGACTGCAAATCCTGGAAAGGTGGTGGGTTTTATAAACTCAATTTTGCCTGACTGGGAGACGCGTCTTGGGCTGGTCACTTGACAAATGGTGATCTAGCTTTAAGATGCGAATTAGAATAGTAAACAGGGGTATACCACAAAAGTTCAAATCAGTGGTTCTACGCCCCAAAAAAAAAAAAAAAAAAAAAAAAAAAAAAAAAAACACATTCAAACTTTGATTCCACAACGAGTTCAGCAACAAACGCCAGTGTTAGTTCTAATATTTTTAGTGAGATGAGAGTGAGACTGATTTAATTAGTCAATTCAAACCAACAGCAAGGTTGCTCACAATGCATCATAGTAGCCAGTTGGCACTCGCTGTTATTGGGCTTAAATAAGTACCAAAAGCGGCACTATACCACTCTGACAGAATTGTCAGCGGACACCTGTTGTTTCCACCCGAAGTTCCACAGTTCCCTCTATCAAACTCCGCAATATTTTTGGTAGATTTCCCATCTCATAGAAGGAAGGGGTCATCAAGCTTCAGTAGCCTGACCCTGCTGCCCCTAATCATTTAATATTTCAGATAATACTATTTGGTTCTTACTCATATAATAGGTACTAAGCTGTATTCCAGTTTATTTAGCATGGTGGCGCTTTACTCTCACTACCATTACCGGGACCGCTGATCTTCTCGCGATCATGCTGCTGGTTTGGTTGGCAACGATAGCGACGACGACGACGAAGAAAGAAAATTATCGATGGAGGATTCTTTTTGGATTCGATTTTCTCAACCTGATCCCAAAATGCGGTTAAAGCTTCTAATAAAAATAAAAATAAGACGGAGCAAAACTGACATAAGCAAATATCTCATGTTTAGCTTCAAGGGCCGCACATTACGATCTCAAATTCCACTAAAAACTGGTAAATCTAAAATTACATTACAGTGGTTCCCAAGGAGTTAATTCCGGCCAATACTCTGAAACTAAGTGTTAATGAAGAATACTGGCCAGTTGAGAAGCACATAGTGAACAACCTACAACAACAAATGATCTGGAAGATTTCAAGCGAAAATGGAAATTTATAAGTGGGAACAGAGCACGTGTAGAAAGATAAGTTCCGGCTAATGAAGAAAAAAAAATTCAAATCATGTGTTCAATAGTTTTTGAAAATCGAGTTGTTCTTTGGCAAAAATAACATTTTCAACCGAATGCAACCAATCTTCGGAATTATACAACAAGCCTAGATATATATGCTCTAAAATAGTGCGGATGAAGTGTAACTTGGAATACTATAAAGCAAAAGAAGAAAAAGATTATATTCATGCTTACTCGCCATCGACCAACACCTAAGGCCCTATATATTTGACTCGAAAACTTTCCTATCACATTAAATGTGTCATTAATTGCCATACATTGACGCACTGCCACGGTTTTTATTTTTTTATTTTAACGACATCCATTTGGCAAACGCATAACTCGGCACAATTCAACGAAAAACGATTGCGACTCTTACCGAAATGACTTGCTAGTATAGTAATTTAACGGTTACGGCTATTTCTTCTAAACAAACTGTCATACAGACGAACTGTTGGTGGTAAATAATGTGAAATGTCATCATCGGTCGCACTGAGGCAATTATTCAGGTGGAAATACTGCTCGGTGTACGTTGTAAAAATCAGCTCGTAAGTAACAAAACTGTAGCAAGCGCAAAAATCGAAACGCATTGCACCTCTTAATACAGCCATGCAGCTCTTTCGGTACCAAGAGTCGGCGGTTGGTCGGTCGCCTTAACGACTCTCCAAATGCTCTTGCCACTGCTGCATTCATATTAAAATGACAGATTATACAACAATATAATTGTAACACATTCAGTAATTACAGGACCGCACCGATGGGTGAACCCTCCTCCCAATTTGCAACTCGAGAGCAGTAGTGAAGTTACCTTCCCCCTGCTCCTCTTCACCGCTTTATGAAACGAAAGGGTTTCCACTGTACGACACACCACATGTCAGCATGCGCAATTCGAGACGGGTTAAATGAGCGTGCATAGCGACAAAGTTGCAGCTCGGTTCGGTGGATGACTTGGCAATGAACGAGAGCATAGCTACCTTTAACCGTTTGACATGTGCCAGATCGGTGTCGTCATGGGAGTGCAGTTCTTTTGTGGACGTCATTTCATTTTTCAGGCTACATGAAACATGCTTTCCTCGTTGGATGTGAATTGCATGCGCTTTTGAGTGATATGGTTGAAAATTTGGTATCTTCCCCCAGGAAAGTTGAATAACAAACCAATATTATATGAGTAACAATCCGTCTTGTTACCTATCATATTGATCATATTAGTGCTGATCGCAATCGCTTTACTATATGGCGCTGTATTGTGTGTGCCATAATCTTACCAGGGCGTTTGCACTAGCAGTAAAATTAAAAGTAAAAACAAGCTGTGAAACTTCATCAAATAGGTGGACGTAGTGTAGAAAAGAACAACATTTGAATTGATTTTTTTGGGTAATTCAATATGAGCATACAAATAAGTTTGTCAGTACTTGGGCATTAGACTGATGCATATTTTGAAATATATGATTCCTTTTATTTAGACGATTCCAAATCACGTTTTGGACAGCCTCTTGGAATGTGGACACATTTTATAAGAAATTTACACTGAACACGCAATTTAAACTTTACATGAAAATTACTATCGAAAAGGCAAATTTTTCGCTCGCCGTCCAAACTCCTTTCCTTATTCCCACTTTTCCTTAGTTCTGATAATATGTTTCGCAGTTATTCTTATATTAAATTTTCTCAGCTGAAACTTTGCCGAAAATGGTTTTTAAGACCAACTTAAATTGGAAAGTTTTTAATTGTTTACCATTTTTTTTTTCAGAATCCAAACAATAAACAACAATTTCAGCGTGACATCGTAGCCATGATTTTTCAGCGGATTCCACGAATCAGGATTACTTATTGCCTGATAACGTGTGCCTGAAATGATTAATTTATTTTTCATGGGATTACCTTGTCACCTGGTGGTATGTATGTATGTATGTAAGGTAGCCACCATCCCTTCTAAGACCTTGTCATGTATGCAGCTCCACTTAATAGCAAAATCAAATTGAGTTACTGATTTGCATTCACAGTAACACTGTATGAAGGGCCAAAAACGGTGGGCGGACCCGTAAGCAGAGACACTTACGCGAAACCCGCGGGAACATAAGATTCTCCTTCCAACGATACGATCCAACAAATCGAATAACCCAATTCGCAATACTTATTAAGCTTTCTACGGGATGGCTTGTTAAGAAGGGCGCGTCACTCTCACTGAAACTGTTGGAGTAGAATTCACAGCATCGAATCGGTAGGATAAAGAAAATGATACTGTTTGTTCCCTCCTAGACGCCGGTTGTCATACCACTCCATCGTCCAATTCCAGCTTGAGTGATACCCTGATGCTCCCTCCTTTCTCAATATATATTCAGTGTCATATAGTAATATATAAAATCTTGTGAATTCATATTTTTTTTTTTTTTTTGTCGGTTTACTGGCGGGACTCTGAATAGAGTAGAAACCTCTACGCCAGGCCTTTGATGATTTCGTTGCGTAAATCCTTTCGAATCATTTTGCCAGCCGTACACGGAACATGTCGTCCAAGAAGACGCTGTTGCAAATGATTCGGAAGGAGTCACGTTTGAGAATTTTGAGTCCTTTCGTCTGTTTCTTCAATTGTCTGTTTGTTACCTTGTTAGTCAGTGTTACGTATATAAGTTTAATAAGTCTTCCGAAGCAGTTTTCTCGAATCAAAAATAAAAAGTCACTGTATTGTACCTTGTGCGTTAGAATGATATAACTTAACTCCTTTTGAAGCATTTCACCAGGCGTGCAAGGATCATGTCGTCCATAGAGACGCTGTTGACACTACCTCAAAAGGTGTTACATTTTCAAGATGGCTTTCCTTTTCTCTCAGCCATGCTCTTGTCAACTGTCTTGTATGGTGTCGTGTCGTCTTTTTGTCTGTTTGTTTTTTAGTTCATCAGTTTGTAAGTTTAATAAAGTGTTTTACTTATCTTCGTTATTTCTTCATGATTTCTGTAGTCTTTTATAGTTTGTGAATTTCTTCATCTTCTGTTTGTCTGGAGCCGCTTGTGATTTGAGTAGTTTGTTTGGCTATCATCTTCTGTTTGCTCTGTTGTGTTAATACATCACTCATTGCCGGTGCACACTCTAAAAGCTGCATTTTCTTCAGAACTAGAATGTTCCTAGAAATAAAAAAACAAAGTCACCTCACGCTAAAAGATCCCGATAAAAGTATAGCATCTAGAGTTACCATTCTCATTTTCATCTCATTTCATATCACGTATTGTTTATTCATTGTTATATTTCATTATTTTTATTTGTTGTTGAAAGCAAGCCACAAAAGGAATCAATTGATTGATACATCAAACCTACATTTCCAATTAATATGAATAATGGATCATGAGATGAATAATGGAACAGTTCCCCTATGTGGTAATGCTTTCCAAAAGTGTGCTGATTTTTGATAATAAACTATTTCTGCTTTTTCAACTGATTCTATCTGATCAAATGCAGCATTCCTACTATTTGCAAATACTGTACTTGACCATTGATCACCTGCTCAGTACTATAATGTTCATCGATAAGAAGTACTAGAGGATTTTCAGAAGCACTTTTGGGCTGCATTTCCACTGATCTGGCAACACTTGTGTGCTTCTTTCCAAAATGGTAAAGAACCAGACCAGCCCTGGGACCTGGTAGTTGAAGTTAAACTACCTCAAGGTTTTGTCAGTGCCCAGGGAAAATCTTGTGAATTCATATTATAATTATAAAAATATAGTGAATGAATATTAGAATGACAAATATTATAGTGAATGAATATAAGAATGATAATAACACTTCCATTTGTGGACCTGAAAGTTAGACAATGTAGCTGCGAGAAAAAAATATTGATATTAAATTATCTCATAAAACTTGGGATACCTATGAATGATCTGAAATTATATAGCAATAGAATAGTAAACCTAAAATTTCGAGGTGCTGTTCCGTTTCCTTGCAATAATTTATGTAGTGAGTCTCATCGGAATGAAATGAATTTAAATGAAATGAATTTAAATGCAATTATGTCACATCATTTAATATCATAACATAAAATAATAAACTGACGTTATAATATTAAATAATAATACCAGCAGGCCAGTAAACTATAGTAGAATACATATATCCGTAACTAAGCTGAACATCCACTCATCGAAAGACTTCCACTGTTGCCGTTTCTATTGGATTAAGATCTACTAAGATTAGAATTTGTTTTCACAATAATAGTCAGAGAACATAATAAACGTATGTACAAGATGTATCTGACATCTACTGGTATGTTACTGAAAATAATTAGATGTGTATTAATATCATAATTAAATTGGAAAAAAAACTGAAAACAGCTAATAATAAGGCGAAACATAATAAATTTACTATGAGTATGAATCCAAAAACTGAATCTTAATAAAACAAACATACAAAAGATGTCACCTGGTGGCGTGTAGAAAATAATTTCAGGGTTATCAGTTGATTTGCAGCAACTGTGATGGAAACAGTTAAGCAACTACGCTCGATGTTTAGTACGTTCGATCATACCTATCTACCTCGGAGAGAAGAAGTTTGACATTGTGAAGCATTTCGTGTCCAACGGAGAGCCGATTCGGCATTTACAACATGCTATCTCTACTGGTCACCCGATTGTGCTGCGTGACCCTATAGTGCAGCATAAGCTAAAGAGGAAGACCGAAGGCAAGATGACCTCATCGTTCCGTGTCTTGGGCCGAGAGGTGTTTGAAGATGATCACTATGTGTTTTAGCAGGACGGAGCGCCATCGCATACTGCAAATCTCGTTCAGGGCTGGTGATGAGAAGATTTGACCCTTTACCCTACGCCGACCAGGAGTTCCCTGGCGGCGAAACTTCCCCCGAAACCGATTCTTCTGCTGTTGCTGCTCACTCCAACCGACCGGTACGGTGCCGAAGTCAGACCAGCGATTCCGGTGGAGCCTAGCGTCCGGTTCACTGGCGCCCCGACGACCCGAGACCGGTGCTACGACGTGTTCTACTCAACTAGTCCCCGGCGGTGGATCTAGCCTACTCCAACAGGGAGGTCCCCGACGCAAAAAAAAAATTCCTCCAGAACCGATCAGTCTTGCAGTGGCTCTAGCCAGTAACGCTGGATCGTTGGTCACTTCGCCATTTTCTCTGCAGCTCGGACAGTATCTTTGATACTGCCCTATCAACAACGTTCCATGTGTCTTCGTCGAGGCACATCTTTTCGACAACATTGTCGACTGTCACGTCGCGCATATCCCTGCGCACTTCTTCGAACCTAGGGCATTCGAAGACGACGTGCTCTGGTGTCTCCTCCAGGTTCACGCATTCTGGGCAAAAAGGTGAAGAAGCGTGATCAAACCGATGCAGATACTTCCGGAAGCAGGCGTGTCCGGAGAGGAACTGCGTCAGATAGAAGTTCACCTCTCCATGCTTCCTATTTACCCAAACTGACACATTTGAGATGAGCTGGTGGGTCCACCTTCCTTTCACCGCATTGTCCCACTCTTGCTGCCACTTAGCCAACGAGTCCGTTCTGACGATTCTCCTCGCATTTCTGATATCCCTCCGCTGATAGCGCGTGTGCGTGTGTGTGTGTGTGTGTGTGTGTGTGTGTGTGTGTGTGTGTGTGTGTGTGTGTGTGTGTGTGTGTGTGTGTGTGTGTGTGTGTGTTGTGCGCATGTGTGTGTGTGTGTGTGTGTGTGTGTGTGTGTGTGTGTGTGTGTGTGTGTGTGTGTGTGTGTGAGTGTGTGTATGTGTGTGTGTGAGTGTGTGTGTGTGTGTGTGTGTGTGTGCGTTACAAATCAAGTCACATCGGCTTCTCAGCCATTTGTGAACCGATTTCAGTTCTGCTGACGTCAAATGAAAGCTACAACATTCCCATTGAATGCTATTGAATTTTTTTCATTCGGACATTTCGTTACGAAGATATGAACGAAACAGTACTTTACGGCCTATTATAATAGTAATCAAACAGTTTAGTCTCCGATAACATACTGAGCTATTTGTGTACCGATATTAGTTTCGGTAATGTCAAATTTGAGCTAAAAAAAATTCAAATAATTGTTCAAAATTTCATTATGATTGGATAATGCCTCATGGAGATATGACCAAAACAATACCTGAGAGCACATAATTGTGAGATGAAAATATACTCGTTGTAGTTCAATTCTATTGTTCCGCATCTGGTGCGTTGTATAGCACAAACAGTGAGCTAGCTACACAATGCGACTCTATAAAATTAGAGCAGGATCGATTGGCTCGAGTTGTCTGGTTTTGAACTGCAACGAGTATATTTGAAAATTACACTGGAGACTTTTAAATGGAGACTTTACTATAACTAAACTATTTTCAACGAACATGTACTTATTAAGCATCTTAAATCCATAACGATAATCAAAATTGACCCTTAGGATTGTCTAATAATTCATTCAATGGACTGACTACATGGAATTTCTAATATTTATGTAATTTCCCTTTTTATATAACTAACATCAACAGGTCGTTCAAGACTATTAATGGCAATATTTTAATCACATAGATGAACAATACGTTCAGGATTGACAAATAGTTCATATTATAAACTGAATGTATGACATATAGAATATTCCTGGATCTTGGATGGCCACATTTGAGTTCGTAATTCTGGTGAAGTGTAAGAAGGGTTCAGTCTCACCATCGGTGGATTAATTCGGGTTATTAAAATCGCTTTATATAAACAGTCGTTGAACGATGGGAATTGAAAAATAAGGAAAACTTCAACTAACACTTTACTTGAGCTCTCGACACTGAACAAGTTGGTAAGTCGCAGACGAAAATGGCCTATCTAAGCTGGTTTCTAGTGGAATTTACTGTAATTTTCTCGCGTGTACTACTGACAGTTCGAAAAAAAAAATGTTCCAGTTATTTTTTTTCATTTTCAAAAAGTGAACAATTAGTGTTTATTGGGGTCGACCCCGGCATAGTGATTAACATCTTAACTTCTCAGGCCAAAGTCACGAGTTTGAATCTCACCCCTGGAAAAGTTACGAAAGCGCTCATTTGTAAACTATGACATCCAAAACATCAGAAGTTTTTATTCGCGGTGCAGTTTGAACATGTTTGAGACAAATATAATATAGAAGAAGAAAGAAGAAAAATAATTGTGGGCAATCATTTGGAAAACCCACTTCGTTGTATGGGCTAAAACTTGCTAAAGTCTTGGGTTTTCCCCAAAATACTGTGTGGCGTGTTTTGAAAAAGTACAGAGAAATTTTTTCGACGAATCGCAAACCTCAAAGCAAGCGTCGGGCGGGTACTGTCAACCGTCAACTGCGGAACAAAGTCATCAAGAACATTCAGGCAAACCCCAATATCTCAAACCGTGATTTGTGATTTTTTGGAAGAGAATGAATGGCCTCCCATTTCACCAGATCTGAATCCCTTGGATTATTTCGTATAGTCTTGCATGCTGGCGAAGGTAAATGGCCACAGGCCGTCTAATATGAAAAAAATCAAAACCGTAATCAAACGAATTTGGGACAAAATGCCGATGGAAGTCGTGCGTGCCGTGCCGCCTGTGATGGTTTCGAAAAACGTCTGGAGCTGGTCAAGAAGGTTAAAGGCGGTGTTATTCCAAAACATATGATGTAGTTTCAGAGTTTTATTTTGTATGAGAATATATTGGACACGGTGTACACCGTGATCAATAAATTCGGATACACTTTTTATGCGCTTGTAAAAGACATGCTATGCGTATATTTTGTATATGTGTTTGTGATAATTTTACTTCCATGCATATACTGACACATACCGTGATATTCATTTTCGGTCAGTTGTTGTTTACGTGTTACGGGCGATGAAGCAATTTAGTGAAATTGTAGTAAAACGGTTTTTAAATGGCGACCGCCCTGACGCGATTTTCAAAAGCTTGAAATCCTTAAGGTGAAACTGGAGGGAATCCTTTTTCCATTATAGGTTAGGTAAATTATCGCATCTCGATTTTCGAGACTAAAAATCACAAACAAAACAAAACAAAAAAACACTAAAATTGCCAACCAATGGATGCTCCAGTGCAGCAAACGATTCTAGAAAAATTCACGCCTGAAGTCCTGATAGTATTTGAGGTTTGTGCGCAGAAAACTTCGAAGTGATAGGGACTTGATCTCGTATGTCCTTAAGTGTTAAGCGTACCTTTAAACCAAGCGACCATCAAAAGGTATCAGGAGTCGTCCTCTTTGGAGAACAGTAAAAGGTCCGGTCGTCCAAGTTCGGTACGAACATAGCAAAATATCAAAATCGAAAGGGAGCGAATCCGACGCGTAGGACAACGTTCATTAGGGGCTATTCATAAACCACGTAGACTTTTCTGGGGTGAGGGGGGGGGGGTTTGACCAAAGTCTACGCTCCATACAAAATTTCAAAAAATTGTACGGAGAAAAGTCTACGAGGGGGAGGGGGGGGGGGTCTGAGATTTTCAAAAATAAGTCTACGTGGTTTATGAACAGGCCCTTACGGAAAATTGTGTCAGACCTAGACGTTTTCTACGGATCGGCTCACAATATTGTACGACGTGATTTTGGATTCAAGGCTTAAAAAAACGTAAGGTTCATGGCGTTTCTGAACCATCCAACAGAAGAGGTTGGATAAAGCAAAGGTGATACTATTGCGGCACGCTGGTCATGAGTTCATTTTTTCCGACGAGAAATTATTTTTCCTGGAGTAGCCTCACAACGCACAAAATGATCAGGTCTGCGCAGCAGCTCAGGAAAATATTCCTACGCCACAGATAAACGTACCTCGATTTAAAAGTGCAGCCTCAGTGATGGTTTGGGGCGCAATTTGCAAGCGAGTTAAACTACCGTTGATTTTCATCGATAAAGGGGTGAAAATTAACGCCGTGTATTATAAAACGGAAGTTTTGGAGACAACTGTTGCTCCCAACCTACGAGAGCTCTATGGAGATTATCATTACATTAGTATGTATTTGTGCAAGATAGCGCGCCAGCTTACACGGCGAATATTGTTCAGGCCTGGTGTAGGGATAATTTGACGGATTTGCCTGGCGGAGAATGAATGGCCTCCCAGCTCTCCAGATCTGAATCTTTTGGATTTTTTCGTTGGTCTATCCAAACTGAATGACTACAACATCTCGAATTTGGACCAGTTCGAGGTAGTTATCCAAAAAATGTGGGAGGATATGCCCATGGAATCAGCACATGCCACCTGTGACAGTTCGGAAAAAGGTTTGAGGTTGGTTAAGAAAGTTAAAGGAGGAGTCATTCCAAAACATTTGCTGTAGAGTAATTTCCATAAAGTATATCAAGAAACTGAAAATTTACTGTTTGCGTTATTTCAATGCATTTTGAAAGTGTAACCGAATTTATTGATCACGGTGTATACCCGACCAATTTCTTCCTCAACTTCTTGGTGCGTTGGGGTCGGAATTCTGTCATCTTCTGCGCGTGTTCATAGATGTATTACCTTGCCACTTTCATTTGCTGTAACATTGCCGTTCAGGAGCTTGTCAAAGTACTGCTTCCACCTTTCGATCACTTCACACTCATCTGCAAAAAGGTTACCTTCCAAGTCTCTGCACTTATCGGCTTGTGGTTACGTAGCCTTTTCGTAAGTTGTTCGACTTCGTGTCGAACGAAATGGCAAGTGTCGTTAGCACGGTACAGTTCCTCCATTGATTCGCGGTGTCATTCATCTGTTTGGCGCTTAGGCGAGCATAGAGTTATGTTCCTTTTACTGGCAAATTCAATTTCAGCTACGTCTTTTCAATTTCCATAGCCTGCCGTACATTAACGGAACTAATTTTATTTTCCCTCATTCTCTCTCTCACAACTCTCTCCCCCCCCCGGCCCCCGCTTTTGAAAAAAAATTCCTTCCACAACATCATAAACAATTAAAAAAACAACAAAATTCCAAACGACATTTTTATCTGTAATGCCTGAGGTATACCATCGGCCTTGGCACCCAAAACCTTTCGTCGCCGGTAGGGAAAATTACAGAAATGTCATGAAATTTATTCCATTGTCACTTCGCTTTTGTGTCTTTTCCAAATAGTCTTCATCACTTTGACCTCCACTAATAAGAACAATATAAATTTAGTTCATAAAACAAAATTTAAAAATGCGCCATAAATTTAAACAAAATAATATAAGTCATTAAATCTACTCACTAAGAAATTATGAATTTTACACAAGACGTAATTCTTGTTTGTTGAAAATCGTAAACAAAGATTTCGTGTTAAATTATGTCTTCTGAGACTGAGAAATATGCAATTGGACAAAAGATGTGTTTGATTGAATTTGTTTTCTCATCTCTTTCAACTCATTCTTATGTGCTAAAGGACGTTTGCATGTGTCGGTCTCAGGAGATAGAATTTTACATGACATTTTGGTAGTATGTAGCTTTCATAATTCAAATTAAAGCTTTTGGACGATATTCTGCACGGTAAGTTTGTAACTGTTTATTTTAATCATGTTCAATGCGCCGTTTTCGAACAACAGAATCCGTGAAACTCTAAACATGGGTGATTTATTGTGTATCGGAACAAATAACCAAGACTTAACTAATTACAATTAAGAGTGTATGTCCAATACCATTTTTGATGATTAAACATTTGAAAAATTTCAGTTTACGTTCAAAATGACGAAAACTAGTGTAAAACTTCGGGACGGGATATACTTTTGACGTAGGACTACGTCTTTGTTTTCAATACAGGGGTACTTGTTGCAAGTACAAAAATGTGAAGCGTCACGAAATATGCTTAGGTTTTGAACGTTTGATTCTAAAATGTTTGCACCAATCGATCGGAACATTTTCTACGCTTTTTATTCAATATTTAAACTATTGATTTTAAACATACAACTATTGAAATTAGCGCAAATATAAGGTGATGTCTCATAATTCCGATTTTCCAGAGTAAATTTACTTAATGCACAGTACTTTCCAATCACAGACCTCATATATAAGTAAGGAACGTCTCACGTGCAGCAGTGCACGATATAACAGGGGGATTTCGGATTTTCTTCATTCGCTCGGCAGCCATGGAGCTGCGCTGAGCGGCAATGGGCCAGTACTGCTCTGGCAGCTCATCACTTTATCGATTCAGTTCTTCAAAACTATGTCAAACTAGATTGAGGTTGTATGTACTGGGTGGGAGGACCTGCACGATGATAATAGAGCGGCTATTTTAAACGATTTATGTGACGATTTCAATTTTTGAATGTTGAACACTAGTGAACTCCTGCTCAAAAAAGATGACTTGACCTAACTTTCTGTTCAAGATCACTTCCGTTGGACCGGCAATAGAAAGTCATCAATGATCCTTACGATAGCGATTACTTTCTCATAATCATTTCCATCAAAAGTGTTCCCCAATCCTCAGAACCATCTCGACTTTCATTCAACCTCATAAAGAATTTCGATTGGCAAAAATATGCAACGGCGGTGACAATTGCCAATCAATCCGTCAATACACTATCACTGCAAGAAAATGAGCGATTATTTGCCAATTTGATCTAAAAAAGCTCATATAATGCACCGAAAAGAAAAGTTCTATAGACTGTATTCGATGAAATTTGGACACAACAAAATAGGTCACCAAAAATTTTCCTTGAGCCCGATTCTTTTCAAACTTTCTGGAAATAAAGTACTACTAAATGGTTAAGTTTTGAAATCATTGGTTTATTGAACCTCTTCTCCCAACCCAAATGCCCGCACCTTTGCCTTGACCCCTTTCATCAAATTTTGGGCAATGATAGGACCGACTTGCTTACTTTCTTTTAACCACACTTTCTTTAGTTCAAGTTCATTTTCTATCAGTTTTGGAGTTTTAACGAGCTTTGCCTTCATGATTGCCCAAAATTTTTCAATTGGGCGAAGTTCCGGAGTGTTTGGAGGGTTGACGTCTTTTGGTACAAAAACTACATTATTATCTTTGTACCAGTCTTAGACGGGCCGGGCATAGTGGCAAGATGCCAAATCCGGCCAAAACAGTGTCGGGCCATCGTGAGATCTCAAGAAGGGCAGAAGTCGTTTTTGGAGGCATTTGTCCTTGTAGATTTGTCTGTTGACGGTCCCAGAGGTGATGAAGGGCTGACTCATTTTGCCACATCCGCAGATCGCTTGCCAGACAAGGAATTGTTTGGCGAATTTCGACAGTTTCTTCTTCCGTACACTCTCCGGAACGGCCAACTTAGAGGTGGCGACGTAGTGTTCCTGTCCTGGCATTTGTTTGGTGTCGGCTTTAATGTAGGTCTCATCGTCCATCACAATGCAGAACGGTTTTGTGAGCCACTCCCTGTACAGTTTTCTTGCACGAGTTTTGGCCACCGAGTTCTGTTTATCGCTCCGGTTCGGTGCCTTCTGGACCTTGTACACATGTAATCCAGAACGTTTCATTGTTTTCTGCACAAAACAAACTGAAACTTTCGCCTTTTTCGCAACATCCCTGATCGAAATGTTGGGATAACGCTTAAATTGGACATTCTCCGGATTTGATGTGCCACGTTTATTGCCACTACCATTTTTCCGCTTGGTTGTCTTACGGTCCTTGAACGTTTTGATCACATGAGATACGGTTGAATGTGCGATTCCGAGCTGTTTTCCGATCCATCGATGAGAAGCGTTTGGGTTTTCGAAGTGAGTGCTCAAAATTTGTTGGCGCACTATTTCTTCATTCGAAGCCATCACTGAAATCACTCGACCGATTTTCACGAAACTCATTACACAATTGACACAACACAATGAAATACATTCAGTTAAAATTTCAATAATTTTTACCCACACGCTAAAAAGTTACGAACAATTGCGTGTGTCCAAATTTCATCGAATACAGTCTTTAAGTGTAGTCTTCAAAAAAAGACCAGCCTCATCTGGTGGAACAAAAGGGTATTCACAAAAATCTGACGATTTCAGCGCTTTCGCTTCTCTTTGAACACGTGACTTCTACATACTTCGAGGAATATTCAAAGCTTGAGACAAAACTAGGACAACAAGTCAAAGCAAAAAAACATGGTTATGGCCGAAATTGCTGATTGCGGCTCTCTGGACAGACCATTCATGATGCTAGCATTTTTTATTACTCTTCTTTCATAAAAAAAAAACAAACTTCTTACCCGGATGCGGTAAGATAAAATTTACTCTTCTGAAAAATCTTCCAGATATCGCAAAAAGACGCTTACTGGACTTATTTAATCCCTTACTTCAAAGCAACATTGTGCTGCCTGATTGGAGACAGATCAAAGTAATACCTATTGGAAAGCCTGTCAAGCTAGTGTCTAATCATAATTCATACCGTCCGATTGCTATACTTTTGTGCATTAGGAAATTTTGGAAAAAATTATCCTTCGAAGGTTTGATCAACTGGGTCGAATCGAGTAACTTGCTATCAAATACACAGTTTGGGTAAGAACAAATGAATAAACGATTGTCTAGCGCTGCTTTTCACAGATATTCATCTGGCCTTTTAGTACTAGGAGCAACTGGCTTCAGTATTCCTGGACATTGGCTTTTGATTCAGTTTCCATTGAAATCCTGTCAGAAAATTTGGAAGATCCACATCACGAAATTTTAAATATTTTGTACAATTTGTTGTCAGAATAGCAAATGAACTTTTCACATGCACCAATGACATCTTCCAGAATTAGTTACATGGGCCTGCCCCATGTCCCCTTCTTTATAACTTTTACGTCAAAACTATTGACAATTGTTTGGCAGAACAATGCACGCTAAGACAACTTTCTGACGACAGTATGATTTCCTTAAGAGACTCACTTGCCTTCAAGTTGCAAGAACCACTGCAAAATTCCCTAGATAACCTATCTTCTTGGGCTAGGAGTCTAGGGATCAAATTTTCACAGCAGAAAACTGAACTGGCAGTGTTTCTCGAAAGCGGTACCCATTCAATTGCAGCTGAATCTTTTGGGCAGA
Organism: Aedes koreicus; assembly: GCA_024533555.2. Lineage (NCBI taxonomy): Eukaryota > Metazoa > Arthropoda > Insecta > Diptera > Culicidae > Aedes > Aedes koreicus. The sequence continues at coordinate 59,621 of JAHHFK020000304.1, read as the reverse complement.
AACATTACCCAATCGCTATCTTTCAAGTATTTTGGGGTCTGGTTTGATTCAAATTGCACTTTGAATCCTCAAATTACGCATTTGAAGCAAAAATATCAAAAAAGGATCAACTTTCTTCGTTCAGTTCAGATGTAAATGGTGGGGTGCCCATCCGGATTGAGGTCTTCCGAAGAACTTTTGATAAAACAACTGCTCTCTCTGTTCTAGAATATGGCTATTTTTGCTTTCTCTCGGCAAGAAAAAGTTACCTCCTAAAATTGGAACGGATTCGATATCGTTGTCTGCATAAGGATTGTTTCGAAGATAAACTTGCAACGCTCATGATGCGCTCACACATACACGCGTAAGACTATAGTTTTGAGCTTACCTACATTCGTTGCGTTCATCTGTCAGCAACTTGATCAGCTCCTGAGCTTTCGGTAAACAGTGATCGTCTTCGAGATGCCGCGAATCGAGGATGTTGTAAAAATTCAAGTGGTGGAAACGTGGATTAATGACAAGGATGTCTCAATGAACAAAATAGCGAAACTTTTTGGAATTCATCACGATGAGCTGCTAAGAACAGGACCAGGTCCAGCTGACCTTAAATTGGATCAGAAGGTAGTCAACTTCATTCTTTGGAACAGATCGATGTCGATTCATGATGCGGCCACAAATGCTGGTACTTCTGTCGAAACGGTGCAAAGAATCAAGAAGCGCAATAACCTGAACACTTATAAGAAGCAGAAAATAGCAAGGTGGTAAAATTTGGCCAAATGGTTCTCAAATGGCAAGTAATTTGTTCCTGTGGCTCCAAGCCATCGATTTTCTACACTGAAGGTACAATCAATGCCGAAGTTTTCAGGAAAAGATGTTTTTGTTATAACAAGAGCACAAGGTCCCTCCATCGTTTTAGGCTGATTTGGCGTCAGCACATTACGCCAAAACCATAGTACAATGGAATGCAAGAAATGCAGTAGATTTTGTTGAGAAAAACATCAATCCTCTCAATTGTCCACATCTTTGTTTAATTGAACACTACTGGCCTATCGTAAAGCGCATCTTCAAAAAGAGTGGTAAGGAGTCTGCGGGTTCCAGAAAATGCGACAAAACTACTGTCCAAAACCTCATGAGGGAAGTCAAATCCGAAATCAGAAAATTCTGGAATAAAGTGGCTTTCATTCATTTTTTTTTTCCAAAGAGAGCAAGACTCGAATGAATGGATACAGTTGTTTTTAATTCTTTGTTGTTTTTTTATGAGGAAATCTGTGTTGCCAGTTTGTCTTCGATACAGTACTTATTGCTCTTGGCTATATACACTCAACGCATAACATGCGTCTCGAAATAACGGCGGAGTAAAATCTCTCCAGAATTGGTTCTGGGAGCTCTCGCTTAGAGTATTGATCATATGTGGATTGAAGATCGCATTTGTACAGTTAGTCCCATAAAAAAATGCGAAAGTTTTCAATACTTATTTTTGGGTAGCTTTAAACATTATTTTTACTGTTTTAATGCGTGTGTATAGTCATCTGACTGTTTACTCTGAGACGATGTAAACAAAGCAGTGGTTCGCGAGTAACAAAGTTGAGAAAAATGTACGCAAAGAAAGTTGTGACTAGTTTGCTGCTCGCCCAAAAGCCCGTAAAACAAATTGCAACGATTGTGGGATGCCACCTGACTACCGTTGGGTCTGGGTTCAATCCTTGTCGACGTCGGTGATTTTTGTGAGGCGAAAAAATCTAGTCACGTCTTTCTTCGAAAGCGAAGTAAAGCCGTTGGTCTCGGCTCATATTCATGAGTTGATAGATAGGGTCCAGGTGGTGGAGTCGTCTTTCTGACGTCGTAGATTGTCACCATGTGAGGAAATAGGCGGACGGAAAATAAATAATAAAAAAAAAAGTAGGGAGAAATTGATGCAGTCGTCGTTTTTTTTTTCTAAATAGAGAGCTGTTATAGTGCGTCTGGAATAGAAAGTCATTTAGTAAATTAACCAATCATGCTCACAATCCTTGTATTCATTCGTTGCATGTTAGATACATCATCTTTCAAAGTCTGAGATTACCACAAACAACTATCATACAAATTTATTTAGGCATCTGAAGCAGCTGAACTAAATCAAGCAAAAATCCAAATAATTGAAACCGCGCCATATGACATCATACAATCACAGTTTTATTGTCCATTTATATCCATCAGCCACTACTTCCGGTTGCCGTTCAGCACAATTGCGTGTCGCAGCAAAGCTCACGACGAAACAATGGCCCACTACTAAGTGTGACCCCTTTGGCTTTTCAGTTCCCTCCGGCCAATGAGGCGCAAGTTGTATAACAGCTTCTCCAAGAATTCACATGAACTTTTGCCGTTTTCCCACTTCGGGAAACAGAGACAGCGACCGCCATCACTTTGCAAATATTTGCTCACATGAAAGACACATCCAAATTGCTGCTAATTATGTCAAAATCGCACCGCACTCTTCGCAGCAGCAACAGAAACCAGCGAGACAAACCTGTCATATAAGCATAAACAAAATGCAAAGCAATTCACCGCCGCCAGTCTTCGTTTGTCGAGGGAATGAGACCGAATGCCGTGAATGGGAATGCGATGTACGACTAGGGGGAGGACATTTTCTCAAATGCCTTGGAGTGAGATTTTCACTTCCCAGTTCGTGGTGGAGTGAGGTATCTGGTTCGTTTGCATGGTACCATTAAACCGTCACATTGTTCAGATTGTCGTAAAACATCATTTTATGGCTCAGATCTAACTGGTTACATGCGTTGGTATGTCATTTGATGAATACGATTGCTCCACGAACAACATTGAGCATCATGATTTTTGAAGCGGAATTGAAAGACCAAACATTCATACACGGGTTTCCATCATTCGTAGGGGGATTAAGTGGAACAAACATCCGAACTCTACATGATCAATAAATGAATGGTTCGATAGAGCCTAACAAGATCATTTTTCAGATCTAAATGTCTAAGCCACGTTGCTGAGTTGTATTTACCTGAATCCGAAAATGACTACCAGCACCGAAAATAAAGACAACAAGGCTTCCGGCCATGTTAATATGCGAAACGAACTCAATTTTCTATGTCAGATTACGACTTCGTTGTCGCAGACTTTGTCATCCATTCAGGTGCTCGACTATTCGGTAAGATTTATGCAAATATCGTGAAAGTGTCAGGCGGATCTCGTAGCCTACGAATGGCAAGTGCTCTGGTTTAGACCTCCTCGGTAATCAGAAGCTCGCCCCTGCATATTAATGCCAAGGTGTTTAGCCGTAGATTATGCCCTAATGGCTGATCTCCGGTTCGGATCATGATTTTCAAACCATGCTACTGGTTCTAAACGATCGATCGGTCCAATTGCCCATTGGAGTCATGATTTCAATCGATGGCCACGTGCAATCAAGCTGATTTGTGTGTGGTAGAAGGATGCAACGATAGAAGGTACCGTAGATACAAAAAAAGGAGAAAAATGATGCATAATAGTGTCACCCTGAGTGGATAAATGAGCACCTTGGCTCACATTCGTACCTACTCATTCACGATTACGTTGGCTCATGTCAGAGGTGGTTCCTAACTGAGCAAGCGGGTGGATTCAAATTGATCGGTAATCTACATAATCAATTTTTCACGCGTTCAAATTAATCTCGAGTTAATTAAATTAAATGGTATCAGGTCGATGTGAAAGAAAACCGAAACGGAGTTGGGAAAAAATATGTAAATCAGCATATATGATGATACGTGTGTGAACGAAACATACAAAGCAATTCTCTATTTTGTGTGGATGGACGCATATTAACCTTCTTCATTGATTAGGAATGTGTTTATTAGTCCTAATCTATCACACAATAAGGATCTGAAAATGTTTGGCATGTTTATAGTAAGCTGTGACCAAATTACAGAAGTCATTTACGGATATCACTAAGAAACGAAACATTAAGGTGGCCTAAACTTGGTATTTGTAAGGAAGCCCGGGGGTTCGTCCTCCAAATGATAGTTCAGATTGTTATAACGACATTTTTCTAAGAGAACACTTTTAATTAACAAGCATGAACCATTACGTCCTTAGTTTACAGAAGTTTAAAAAATGGACTGCCTAGTGGCTGAATACCGCATTTAAACTGGCCATCTTATGATAACCTTTGATTTCCAAAAGAACTAGTATCACAATCTCAAGATACAGTTGTCGAAAAAAATTTGTTCGCTTGCTTTAACTAGTGAATACATTCCATGTCAATCTGTTTACTATCAGATAAATTTCACTCCAGAATCCAGAGTCTGGACACTCTATTCGTTCTTATCGGCAACGTATCTAATTGTTGGATTTGGATTGATTTGACTGCGATTCGTTTCGAAAATACCGCCATGTGGGGTAATTTTGGGCCTGGGGGATGACATAGGGATAAAAATGAAACATGTTTACTGTCGCAAATATCTAGAAATTACAGTAAATGATGACTAGAACTCAACTTGGTGTGAAAGATGATACGTTTCTTTACCTTCTGGAGCTAAGCACAAATAATATGAGTGACTTGATTCATTTCATTAATGTTATAAATTAAAGAATCATAACTAGGGTATGTGTCCCTTGACTCAGCCTAATATGCAACGATCGATTACATTTTTTATTATAACTCTTAAAGTTTTTGAGCAGTAAGCGATATTCAACTAATTATACACTTGCCAAGATAAGTTTGATAAGGCGTTTGATAGTATGTATCAGGAAAAACTCATTTCATAATGTCAGAAACTTTCTAGGGATATGGATTTAATGTCGGTCTAAAATCACCAAATTGGGTCAATTCATGGATGTCACTTCGTCTCATTCGATGGATTAAATAATTACTTAATGCATGTAGAAAGAAATGTTCGCTCGTCACTAAGAGGCCCCAAGAGAGGACAATAATGTTTGCTAGAACTGAAAAATATGAAGAGAAAGTGTTGGGATGTGAGGCAAAGAATGCGTCCTTGGTTCGAGTACTACTATATCCAAGCCTTTCGCTCAATTTTCAATACTTCTATTCAATTTTCACAACCTGCCGTACACTGACGGAACTATCAACACTTTCTCTTCATTCCTTTAATTTCTAGCAAACATTACTGTCCACTCATGGGGTCTCACGGTGATGAGCGAACATCTCCTCCTATATCATAATCGTTACTCCTCGCACGGAGAATACAAAACATAACATTTATAGTATACTAGATGCAGTTTTCGTAAGGTTTTTTCTTCTTATTTTATGATTTGAAGAGTTACCAGCTGTATTTGCTTTACCTAACAAAAAACTACACAAAACAAACTAAAATAAAACTGCTTCGAAACAGTTAAGTGATGTTTATACATAATTTATCAGCCATTCGATAATGAAAACATTATAATTCACTCTACAATGATTTTGTTCCTTGGGTTTGTATTTAGATGAGCCGTTTAAACATAAACAACCACAAACTTATGCATTTCCACTTTAATTTTACCAATAACCACATTTTAACAAAGTAATATATACAACAGGCCATAATTGGGAACATACAAAAAATATGTCCTCAACATTAGGTCTTCGATTTTCTTGTAAAAGCATTGTTATTTTATCTATGTGAACAGTTAATTTGTAACGTGTAACTATTCTCTGTACATCTAGACTGCATTACTTGGTTTATCGATTCATTCAGGCAAAATTAAGATCACTCGAAGATCGTGGAGATCATCTGTTCAGCTTAGCCAGTGAAATCATGATGCCCCAAAAGTTCAGGAAATCGAAAATTATGCGGAAGTGAACAACTATAACTTGATTAATATTGTCTTAGTTGATTCTGATTACATCGGACATACTAATGGCAACATGATTTTGTTGAATATCATTATGATGTCATTAAATTAATGACATATTTGGTACATAGGCCGAATGAAGGTGATAGGCAAACATTATATCCCATTACCCTACTATTTACCAAAAAAAACGTTGCCAAAAAATGTCCTCAAAAAACCTACCCAAACCTGGAATTGGATGACCTTGCTACTTGTTAGGTGTATCTAGGTGTATTTGTGTTCATAGACTTTTCTTAAAGAAAAAAATATTGTGATTCCAGGTAGTGTAGATGCGTTCCTGCTGTGTAACATAAGGTCTTTTTCTATTAACCACCCACTCTTGTGAGTGGCCCCAACAGCATCCTTATTGTTGGTTTAAGTTGGTTCTCAAACTCGATGTTTTAACCTATTTTTGTATTCTGGTGAAATAAACCATCCACACTTGTGAGTGGCCCAAATAGCATCCCTACTGTTGGTTTAAATCAGTCCTCAATAAGTATAAGTATGGGCCACCCATACTTATGAGTGGCCTCAACAGTATCCTTATTGTTGGTTCAAATCAGTCCTCAAACTCGATGTTTTTAACGTATTCTTGTATTCCATTTGAAAAAAAAAACACCCACACTTGTGAGTGGCCCTAACAACATCCGTACTGTTGGTTTAAATCGGTCCTTAAACTCGATGATTTAACTTTTTTTTTGTATTCTGGTGAAATCAACCACCCACACTCGTGAGTGGTCCCAACAGCATCCTGACAGTTGGTTTAAATCGGTCCTCAAACTCGATGTTTTAACATATTTTTATATTCTGGTGTAATAAACCACCCGCACTGGTAAGTGGCCCCAACAGCATCCTTACTGTTGATTTAAATCGGTCCTCAAACTCGATGTTTTTAATGTATTCTTGTATTTCATTCAAATAAACCACCCCAATTATTGACCCCAACAGCATCCTTGCAGTTGAATTGGTCGTCAAACTCGATTTAAATCGGTTCGGTCAAACTCGATGTTTAAAAATATTTTTGTATTCTGGGCAAATAAACCATCTAGATTTGTGAGTGGCCGCAACCGCATCCTTGCTGTTGGTTTGAATCGGTCCTCAAACTCAATGTCTTAACATATTTTAATATTCTGGTGTAAAAAACCACTCACCTAACAGCATCTCTACTGTTGGTTTAAATCGGTCCGATCGGTCGATGTTTTTAATGTATTCTTGTATTCGGTCGATGTTTTTAATGTATTCTTGTATTCCATTGAAATAAACCACACATATTTGTGAGTGGCCCAAAAGCATCCTTACTGTTGGTTTAAATTGGTGCCAAAATTTGAATAAGTTTAAATTGCATCTCTGTACAAAGAATAAATCGGGAATAAAGTTAAACATCTAATTCGTGGCCGACGTCAGTTGAATTCAGCACACCGTTTACCAAAACCAAGTGATTTCTCGTGGGAGTGCGGAGGTGTTCTCGACTTCCAATAAAGCGAGTATCACGTCAACATATTTCTACCCGTTCCCTACTTGACCTGCATTTGGGCGAGGCCAGCGCTGGTATTGCCTTGGTTTGGGATCACCAGTTTTTACACATTGAGGATGTATGCTGGTCCCAAGCATCATCTTTTGGTACTCTGTATAATTACAGCTGATCTGGCAATAACGGAGTAGCAACCTCGGGCAGTCAATCATGTACGTGCTCATGCTCATGTTCTTCTTAACGAAAAAAAATATTATTCTAAACTTTGAACCCTTTAAGCTTGATGGGGGTTACTTTGGGCCAAACCAAAATCATCAAGCTCAATGTGCAAATTTTCACAAATACGAAAATAAACTACCCCGCGCACTATTTAATTCGCTTTAGTCAACAAACAATTCCGCATTTTACATATTAAATTTGTGCAGTATAATAGGAGTAAATAGCATCGTAAAACAGCATTCCGTTGGAATTAAACCTAATTTGATTAAAAGCAAATTAATTGTTTACTGAAAATAGAACGTAAGCATAACACCATTCCTGGATTGCGGCCGTATCAATATTACACCGAGGAGAGTTTGACTGCATGTCTCAAGGCGATCAAAAATGATTTGAATCATCGGGAAGCAGCTAAACAGATTGATATTCCCAGCAACACCATCTGCAATAATATTTCCGGAAAATACAACAAATGCATTGAAGATTATTTAACATTTTCACCATTGAAATCTTTTTGAAATGTATGGTAGATATCCAAGGTAACATTGCCAAACCATCCACATTCGTAAAACTTTAACTAAACCATTAAGTTTTAATAAAGTTTTATTAAAGCCACTAGAAATCAATTTGGTTTTATTATGGCACCTAGAAGTGCTAATAGGTTTTTATATTTAAGTAAGTTTTATGAGAACCTACACAGCTTGTTTACAACGATTTTTAAAGCTTGTTTTCTCAAATTCCTTTTTATCCTATCAATAGTTTTTATTTCGACTTTATGAATTCGTAAAATACTGTTTAGAAATGCCGTTTAAGGACTCATCTATATTGTCTTCTTATGATCAGTTGAAACAGCATTTCAATCACCTGTAGATGGGAGATAAATTTCAACATTATTTTAGATAACTTTATTGAATTTCCTCAATTTTTTGGAGATTCATGTTTAATTTATCGAATATATTTGTTTAAATTTGTTGTCGGAAACTGGCATAATCTTCGAGACGCACTAATTTTCAGTTCTTACCGTGCCAACAGTCACTATAAAAATCAAATGCGCATATGATCTGGAGCATGATACGCTGCAAAAAAAACTGTTTGGAATTTTTGCTATTAAACAGAACTCCCCGCAGCACTAAAACTTTTCTTTTAGATATTATTTACTGCTAAATGAATAAGAAAAGCAGAGAATCGAACAAAGCAGAACAACAAAAACCAACCACATTATCGCAGTGAAATTTGAGAGCTGTGGCAATTTGGCCGTATGCTGGTTTTCATGGCAGCCAATAGGTTTTATGAGGGTTCTAAAGTGGTCATAACATCTTTCACTAGAACATTTTCAAAATCTTTCTGGTCTTTCAAAGGGTTTATCAACTTGTTTTCACAACCGTCTATAGAGTCAGCCACTATGTACAAATTTTGGCATTATAGAAGCATAGAGGAGGTAACAGAATAGATTTGAATGTAATTCTATCAACAAAGCCAGGAGGAGTGATGTACGGCTGGAACAAAACTAAAATTGTTACTCGGAGGAGTGACTATGGTTTTCCGGTCAATGATGTAGATTTGCGGCAAGCTGTCGAGAACTACCTCTCAAAAATTGACAGAACGGTTGAATGTTTCATGGGCAACTAATCCTGGTCGAGATTGGAATAAATTGTTTCTTCATCGGCACCCTGACCTCTCCGTACGCTTTGTTCCAAAGATCAAGAAAAGTCGAGCAACCATCACACCCGAAGTTCTGATGGATGTCAGTTCCCATTTCTTGCCACATGTGCTACAGTCGTGTCACACGAAAGACATTATTTTTGTATCCATTCCATCGAATTCAACTCATCGCCCTCAGCCATTAGATGCGGCTTTTTTTGGTCCGATGAAACGAAATTGAAGGAACGTTTTACATGCATACAAAGAAAACAGTCTACCGTCAGCTACGACCCTCTAAAAAGCACATTTTCCAATTTTGCTCAATGAACTTGTGAACAGTCATGAAGATAATCTGTAAAAAATTCTCAAGGCTGCATTTATCGAAGCAGCGTTCATGCTCTCCTGAAAAGCAATGATTCTGTTCCAAGTTTTCCTGGGGCCATTGAAGACAGTTTCAAAGTTTCCTTGAATTCGAAGCGAGCAGTTATGGTAGAGAGAGGGCAGGACACATAAGAGGTGGATGAAAATTTAATATCCCTGCTGGTTCCAGCATTACGGTGGAAGATGATAATGTTACTATTCAGAAAAAAAGATGGAAAACGAGACCCAGAAAGATGTCAGGAAAGTGGTCAACAAGCGGCAAAAGCGAATGGACAATGATGAAAGCAGCACACCAAAACGTCGGCAGAAGTTGAACAACAAGTTTGGTGGTATTACGGAGATGGTCATAATAAGGAAAATGAACATCCAAAGATTCTTAATGATATTGTCAACAAACGTCATGAGCAAATGCAGTGGTAAATTTGTTTATTTTGAATGATGAAAATGTTCCCTATGTTGATATGAATTGATTTTTTTCAATTTTATTTATTGATTACCAATGCAAGTTGATTGAAATTTCGATGTATGTTTTTTATCCACATATACTAACGAATATCGTTGGACATGGAAGAGGAGGCTGTGCCTGTGAGCCCACATGACGTTTGATTTTTCGCTGCAATTGAAAATTATTACTAACAATGATGTATTATCAAATAGTAGTATTCGAAATATGGTTTAACTGTGATGAAGTAGGGTTTTGGAAGTCAACCAAGCCCGTCGCGTTTTTAGATCGATGAAAAAATAGTCGTGATCGGTGAATTTTGTGAGAAGAACAAAAAACTGTTGCAACTGCCGGGCGATATGGTGAGTGTTTTCGATCAGTGAAAGCTAACCAATCGCTTCCAGAAGAGCTTGTTCGAGATGATCGGACTGACGGCCAAGGACTTCCCGGAATGCGTGAGTGATGCGCACCAGCGCCGGATTCTGGACACCGTAAAGAGTATTGCTGAGGTTCAACAGCTGGAGGAGAGCTACCGTTCGTTGATCTGGCTGGTGGATGCCGGGCAAGGATCGAGCTACTATATGGTCAACTTCGCTCGCTTTATGTATATATGTATGTATGCATGCGTGTATATATATAAGTATTTATGAATGAATGAGAGGATCAACGTGATTTTCCAACTGCGGTTCGATATTGGTAAGTAATACATCCTGTAATTCAATTTTAATCAATTTCAATTTATATTGAACATATATAACCATTCAACAAATATTGAAACTCGACAATTCTTTATCTCTTGAACGTTAATGAAGGTGGTTTGGGTTATCAGCACTTTCGTAAATAGATGATAAGACAATTATCAATTTTTCAAACAATTGCAAAGACGTGGTGTGCAGAGAGAGTGGGTCAACGACACTCAACATTTTTGGCGGAAATAATAAGTTGAAGTGGATAGGCTTATCTAGGTGCTTCCCCCGTGTTATAAGCAAATGTTCTATGGAATGCTATCAAGTATAAAGTCAAAATTAGAACAGTATGTGGGTGTGAGCATATGACTTTGTGTCAGTGCGTCCTTCTTCTCATTTCAGAAAGCGAGTTATGGCGCTAGAACCATAAGCCATATAAGGCTAGAGCAAGAGTTAGTGCTCATGTCCCAACCGAAAGACGAGTCTGGATACAAGTAGGAAACGCCTGTGTTCTAGCCCCAAAAAGTGGACAACAAATGAGTGCATTAACTTTATAAGCTTCGCCACTCCCTCTCGTAGGTCAAATTTGTCACCTTGTCGACGGTGACAGGGCTTATCTCATGCTATAAACATGCATGTGAGACCAAGAATTTGACCAGTAGTGAAAGTATCACATTTTCTTATCATTTTTTCACAGCCACGTCGTAGAACGTTTATATAAAGGCACTAACATCAGGTGTGATACTAGTGGGCTATGCCGCAATTCACTCTTCGGCTTCTTACTATCAATCTAAGGGAGGCGACTAAAAGTACACTTTTCATTTTATTGACAACTTATGTTGTTACTCATCCATTTTTTTTATGGAATGAATAACCGAAATACCTGATTTGCTCATGGTATAGTAACTATGTAATTGCAACATTTTCGAAAGGGGTGAATGTTTTGATCAGGGTAATTATCTGACTGTTCGAAATGAAGCACATAGTCATAGAAAAGTGTTACTTGAGACTGACGATAACAAGCATGTATATTAGAGATAGGACGCGGAGGGCCCACTTAGGAAACACAATTTGAAGCAGTAGAATAGACCTTTCCATGTATGAATCCTGGAAAGTGTGAGCTTTTTAGTGGAATACCTGTAACTGGAAAATTAGAGGAGGAATTGGTAGTTTCCGTTTGATCTCAGCTACATTTGTTGCTTGTCTTGACGGATACGCGTGTTTCGTCTACGGTGTGCGGACTTCTTCAGTGTCGTGTACTAATATCGACTCTCGAGTATTGGTGCACGACACTGGGGAGGTCTGCGCATTGTGGACGGGATGCGCGTGTCTGTCGGGATAGGCGATGGAGGTGGTTGGAGTTGGATGGGAATTGCTAGTCCTTCTTCTTATTTTATCGTTACCTTTCCATGTAGTTTATAGCATCCTCCCTACCAGACAATAAATAAATAGAAAAAAAAACTAGATAGGAAATAGAACTGCTCTTTTCCAAGTGTCATATTAGTAAGTCAGTGATTTGAAATATTGTTAAATTTGGGATGGGGATGGTAACTAGATCCAAAGATAGAGAGTAGACTAGAATTTAAAATGTTGTTGTCTAAATTTATTCCGGTATATTTTTTTTTAAATCCTTTTTGATTCAAACATCATTACTTCTGGTTCATGCTGTTCAGGTTTTGTTAGGTTAGGAATTCGGAATTCTTAGTCAGAGAAACGAAAATATCGTCGTGAAAATATCACCAATAATCTCTCACCTACGCCCTGCATACTATGAAATACTAACACCCTCTTCTCTCTTCTTTTCTTATTGACTTCATCATCGAGAACGGCTTTGAAATGGATCGATTGAAGTGTGAAGGACCTGCTCAGCCCTAGGCTACATGCGGTTTTGACAAGGAAGTGATCATTTCAAGAAAAAGTACCTGTGGAGCAACCTCGAAAAAATCAAAGACAGCACACAAAGATAAGTATATGTGAAATCAAAACAGTCAAACAATCAAAAACATTCATGTTACTTTAGATGAAAAAGTTATATTACAGTCACTACTAGTTTCAAATCACAAACAAATTAAACATTTCAGATCATTTTGTAGCAACGCGGCCATCTCAATCCAAAAAACACTACAAACCCCTTACCCCAACCTAATCCTTATCACCTCCCATGGCGTTCAAGTAGTCCGCATAGACCAGCTCGCCATTACCCCTCCCTAACCCTCGGCCTTGGATTGACTTGCGCTCTCATTGCCCCACCAAACGCTGCAAAATGAAAAATGAAAATGAAAAAATTAACTTTATAAGCTTCGCCACTCCCAACGACCTATATACATATAAATATACATATGCTTTCTCGCCAAGGAAAGCTTCCCACACAATCCTATCTAACTTCCAAATCCAGATGTCTATGAGGTAGCATAAGTTCTCAGCATCTTCTTAAGTAGGCATCTAATCAACACTTCCCTCCCATCCCTTGCTGATCATAAGGACCTGGCCAGGTGTTGTGCTAAGAGATTGATGTATGAAGAGCCTGTCACACCCAAGGCAGCTATTCTCGCGCTTCTATCGGCTCTTCAACAGCCAACCCAGGATTATGTTTGGTCGGAACATGCTATGCTATGCTATATATTAACGAATACCGTTGGACATATTTCAACATAGCTTTTATAGAGGTTTCATTCACTTTAGGTTGAATTATACCACATTATAGGTGGCAAACTCGATCCTCTTCCGTTGGAGGGTTTCTTTTCGGGGATGATCCACAACTGACGTAGCATTTGATGGGACGGGGGGTGGACTTTAAGCCAAACAAAAGGTAAAAGAAAATATAGTATGAGAAAGGAAGGGGAATTCTGAAATTGGACAAACATGTCAATTGAGTATAGTCCTTGATGATATTTGTATTCCTAGTTATTGCAACTACGGTAGTTCGTTTCTCGCGCCAGACCATAAAAGTACAACAAACATATCCCTAAGAAACAAATACCACCCACGAACGATAACCTGTATGGTAGAACCATCCCACAAATAGATTGTACGGTACCCTTCCCTTACTAGGGATCCTTTTCCTTCCTTTGGGCTTGTCATTTGACTCATATGTTCGTGGACAGCCATGGTTGAACCCCGGATTACATTTAAGATTTTTAAGTTTTAAGATTATTGGCTTAGGCACCTAAGGCATCCAAGACTTGACATGCCGCAAGAGCTCAGTAGGGATTCTTGGTCAAGCCCCGAAGCTAAAAGTCAGTGTGGAAATATCACATCAAGTAGTTTTTCCACCTGCTACAGAGGATCGTGTGCCTGGAGGTCACATTGAGAATTTTACCATTCACATTAAGTTCGTAGTTGTAGCGCGCTTTGGGATCATCCTTGCCTAAGAGCCACCCTAATAACATGGAAGGACATTACAGGAAAAAGAGGAAAAATACATTTTTTATCTCTTTTTGTTGTTATGATATGATAGTATATTATTGCATCTAAATTGGTTTCAAGTTATCGAAATTTGGGATGTACTGTCTTTTGCATGATGAATTTCAGGTCTTCCAGGTTTTTCAAATTATTTTGAAATTTGAAATGCATTTTTTTCACATGTATGGCACATTGTCCAAATTTTCTGGTTTATAATAGATGTGCAAGTTTGTCTACAATTGCAACAAAACAGCAGGGCTTCAAATGGTGAGTTGACAACTTCGAAGGAGGGTGCGACCGACCTCTCGTCCTCACAAGTTCCTACCTCACGCCTCCACGAGTCATATGATCACAAAAGACTGCCAGCTGAAACATGGAGACGCTGGTTGACGTAGCCTGGGCAATGTTGTCAATCTGACAATAGCGAAGTGAGGGGGTGCGACCGAAGATCTTATACCTTTAAATCATATTGTATATTTTCCATTCTCATTTTATTAATAATGTCAGCACGCTTTGGAATCATCTTTGCATTCCAAAACTATGTAAGAGCCTGGAGCAACATGCCAGGCATCAAAGGCGGAATTTGTATCTCAGCATTTCAGCATTCCATTTTATTTAAAATTGCACTTCTGAACTTCAACTATTATATTCATAAAAGGCTGGCATGTGCTTATACGTAATGTAGGATTATATTTTAATGTTGTGTTTGTGGTATTATGGTAAGATAAGCCATTTCTTTCAGAAAATATCCAACCGGACTCTCCAATTGCTATCTTTGAAATGTTGCTAGAACAGTATAAAGAAAAATATTACAAATATTACAGTGTCTTACAAAATAATATCTCTTATTGAAATTTTATCTTTTATATATCGAATGATCTATTCTGTTTTCAGCTTTCCCAGGACTAGTAGGATATTAATACATATCTAACTTTTATTTATTTTTCAGTAACAATCCATTCAAGTTTGAAATTTGAATAAATTAGCATTTTTGTCTATAATGATATCTTAATTTGTTGTGTACAAAATATATTATATATTAAATAACATATAACGGAGAAAGGTAGGGACCATCAGGGCACCCAAGTAAAACGATTTGGATAGGGAGCATGGGACTGCCTCCTCCCTATTGTTAACATTTCGTGGAACGAGGGCGGGCTCTTCGACCCCATCTACTGGGTTTATTCTGTCATTCGAGGGCTCGATTCTAGTGCTGTGAGTGTGAACTTGCTTTTGGAAGGAGATTCTCATCCCTATATTCGCGGGTTCCGCGTAAGTGTCTCTGCTTACGGGCCCGCCCAAACGTTTTTGGCCCTTCATACAGGAGCTTGATGATCACAAACAATAATGGAATCCTGATCAAATCGTTTTTCAGATTATTCCACTGCTATGAAAAGTTTCCTTGCTGCAATAGATGGTAGTATTACATCATCATCATCATCATCAAATTCAACAAACAGCCCACCGGCACACACGTAATTTTTATTATATTTTATTATATCCCCCCAATTTATATTTTATCCTATTTTTTTTTTTTTTTCAATTTTTTTTTTATTTTAATTTTTTATTTATTTATATTTAAATATTTATTCTCCTCCTCCTAATAAATAATTTAACCTTCAACCCTTTTTTTTATTATATTTTTTTATTATTATTTTTTTTTTTTTTTCTCTTTATTTTTTATATTTTTTTTTTTTTTTTTTTTTTTTAAAAAAATAATTATTTTTTTTATAAAAATTTTTTTTTTTTATAGAGAATTTTTATTTTTATTTAAAAATATAATAATTTTTTTTTTAAAATTATAAATTTTTTTTTTGGACCAGGGTGGCAGCTTCAAAATCATTTTCAAAACTTTGTTCTGAATCCTTGAAGGGGTTTTTTCCTAGTAGCACAACAACTAGACCATATTGGCATAGCATAAAGCATGGCCGGTCTAAAAATTTGTTTGAATATTAGAAGTTTGTTCTTCAAACAAAGTTTGGATTTTCTGTTTATAAGAGGATATAAACATTTTATATATTTATTACATTTGGCTTGAATGCCCTCAATGTGATCTTTAAAAGTTAATTTTTGATCAAGTATCAGTCCAAGATATTTTACTTGATTATCCTATATGACATTGTTTATTCATTACCATTACAATTCATTATTATCATCATCATTACAATTTTTATCATTGCTTGTGTTTTCGTGACTTATATATCAACATAAAAATAATTTTATAATTTTTACCTACTAGGTCATATATACATTTCATTATTATGTCTTCAAACGTTCAAACTGACAGGATACAGCGCAGTTTCAAAATATATGTTTTGTCTATGAAATGCTTCTACACAGAAAGAAAAACCATGGTAGAAACTAAGCATCCGAGGTTTAAATTAAAAACACACACACACCTATGTTTTTTTTTTTGCAGAAATTACACACATTAGCAAACGAAAATATTTTAACAAAATTGATTCCGAAAAAATAATAAAAACGCGCCAGTTCTATTAGATTTTCATTCATTTAGTTCAGGGCTTCCCAACCGGTGGTCCGCGACCCCCAGGGGGGTCGCAAGGGCCTTCTAGGGGGGTCACGGGTGTCTGACCAGCGTGACAATTTTTTTGCATACAGAATAAAAAAAATAACTGATCCATAAAATAAAATGCAACCTACTTATAAAGTGCATGAATTTAAAGAATAAACGAGTATATTTTGGTCTTCGTGCGTCTTTTAATTCGTTCGAGTAGAGCAGAACAGTGGTGAACGGAAGGCAACGAAGGATAGCTCTAGGGTTTTTTTTCATTAGGGCGAATCTACAATTGAGAGATTCTCTCGGGGCTCGCTCTCTTTCATTAATTACAGCGCCAATATAAAACTTTCGAGGGATTCTTTAGTACAGATCGAAACACAACAGTGCTGGCTAGCATACTCTACAATTAGTAGAATGAAAAACGTAAAGGTCATTGGAATATGAATGAAAGAGAGCGAGCCCGGAGAGAATCTCTCAATTGTAGATTCGCCCTAATGAAAAAAAAAAACCCTAGAGTTGCTTCTCCCATTGTCTTTTTCTTGCTAGCACACGCGATTGAATGGATTCATTTTTACTTGCTCTTTCCTTCTTACTGAGATGTGAGTTGATGTATGAGTGTGCGTCCTGGTGCGTCGTTAAACGTGAAGAAAAACCCAATGAATGCACAGTAGTAGTTGGCACATTTGTTTTTTCTTCTTTTACAACTGAACTGGTCACGAGTCGAGTCCCGAATCAATCAACCGACCAATTTGTTGCTTCCACATTAAAAATTTTGCTGAGATTTTGGTTTACCGCTGCAAACTAAATATTGTCAACTTGAATAGGTAAAGTATTCAATAAATTTAAAAAAGTTACAGAAAAGAACAAGATTATGTTGTACTTTATAGACGGCCTCACCATGGAAAAGAAACGCAAGTATTCCGAGGATTATATGAAATTCGGTTTCAAAACTATAATCGTTAATGGCGTCGATAAGCCACAGTGCGTGCTTTGTGGCGTTGTGTTGAGTGTTGAATCAATGAAGCCATCAAAATTGAAACGGCATTTGGATACCAAGGATGCCGAGCATAGTACTAAGGATGTGGATTCGGCGTCATGAAGCTGGCTTGAAACGGCAGAGATTCGATGCCACTGGCACTGGCAGCATTCAACAATCAAACACAGCAGTAGTGCAGGCGTCATATGAGACAGCACTGGAAATCACTAAAAACAAAAAACCTCATACGATTGGAGAAACTCTGATCAAACCTAGCATGCTGAAAATGGTGAATTTGGTTCTTGGGGAAGCAAGTGAAAAAAAAATGCGGCAAGTGTCATTATCAAACAACACTGTGCAAAGACGAATTGCCCATATGTCCGAAGACGTGAAAGAGCACGTTCTGGAAGAAATAAAACAATCTCCTTTATTCGCAATTCAACTCGATGAATCCAAGGACGTCAGTTCCTGTGCGCAGCTGTTGGTGTTTGTGAAGTACGTATGCTCTGCTGGCAATTTAAAGGAGGAGTTTCTTTTCTGTTGTAACTTGGAAACTACTACCCAAAGTGATGATATCTTGGCTAAAATCAAGGCGTTTTTTGAATCTGGTGACATTCAGTGGAAAAAACTTTGTGGGGTTTGCACCGATGGAGCTCCTGAAATGCTTGGTAAGAAATCTGGATTTCAGAAGAAGGTCAAGGAGCTTGCCCCACATGCCGCAGGTGTCCATTGCATGATCCATCGATATGCTCTTGCCAGCAAGACGTTGCCGGAAGGGTTATTGAAAGTACTGGAATTGGTCATAAAGATTGTTAACTTTGTTATATCTGGAGCCCTAAATACACGTTTATTCAAGGAACTCTGCAGGGAAATGAACTCAGATCATGAGGTTCTTCTTTTCTACACTTCCGTACGCTGGTTGTCGAAGGGTAATGTACTCAACCGTGTTTTTGAGTTGAAGGATGAGATCCAAACGTTTTTGAAACCTCAAGGGAAAAATGATTTCCTTGCACATTTTAATGAAAAAATCCAATCTTGTTCACTTCCAATATCATCTTCATGCATTCGCGGAAAAACTAAAAAATTGGCGCCGAAAAGTTAAGATGGGAAATGTTGCCATGTTTGATCGTCTGTGCAATATGACCGATAAAGGAGCAAGCGAGCTGACTTCGGCTCTCCAAGCAGAAATTATTGCACATTTGGATTCACTGGAGCAGCAATTTGAGAAGTATTTCCCCGAGTTGAAGCAAGAAGTAGCTGCTTTAGTACGCAACCCGTTTTCATCTTCATTGGATGTGGCTAGCGTTCCAGACGAGATACAGGATGAATATTTGGATCTTCGTCTCGTGATTTGTTTCATGAAAAGGAACTGAGCCAGTTCTGGTGTGCTATGTATGGCTCGTACCCCAAAGTTTCCATGGAGACATTGAAGATCCTAATCCCATTCGTGTCAACATACATTGTGAAAGCAGATTTTCAACTCTACTTCAAATCAAAACGAAGACAAGAAACAGACTGGACGTTGAAGATGACGTGAGATTTGCGTTGTCTCAAACACAGCCCCGAATTTCAAATCTAATGTGCCAAATCCAGGCGCAGCAATCACACTGAGAGTGTTTTTCCTTGGTTATAACATAAAATGTCGTAATAAATCAAAAAGATCGTAAATTGATGTATTTATTTATTTTTTATCGCAACATAATCACATTAGTTTTCCAAAGGGGTCACGGGGCCATTACTGATTCAAAAAGGGGGTCGCGAGCCCAAAAAGGTTGAGAACCACTGATTTAGTTGCAAGAACTGCAAGGCTTGCACCGGGTTCTGCTAGTTAGATATAAATCATAGCATATAAGGTTGAAATGTTATTTACTTCGCAAGAGCACCTAGGATAATATATCAGTGTAAAATAATCCTATATTTGGAATAAGAATCATCAACTAGAAGAGCTTTTTTTAATGAGCTTTGAAATTTTTGTTGAACATTTTAACGTCGTTGGCTGGATGAAGCTAAATATGCAGAACAAGAGTAAAATCGATTTATAACAATGGAGTTGCCCAGTTTTGCCACAACAACAGTATAACAAAAGCACAGACTATTGTTTCGCCAATCGCCAATGGCTCCGTTTGGAATTTTACACTTCAATCGGCTAATATAGGATTGTGTGTGCCAATAAACGCCTCAAACGACATCAGCCCAATTTAATTCAAAACTCAGCCGTTGTGTGCGGTCGCCATTCATTGCAGCCCACCGTATATAGGTGGCTTTTATTAATCAAAATGCTTCACATTCTTCGAATTACCCAAAAGTGTCAGACGCTCTGACAGCCATTCCCGTGCTGAATGGACTGTGCTTGTGACTGGCAACTATTTGCACTTGCTCTTTTTCCACCCAGCTTCATCAACCAGCATATCGATCAAGGCACAGATATGCATCAAGCGTTTGACTGATTTTCATTCATTACCGATTTTGAAACAGGTCACCGCCGCGAATACCTAAAGAGCTGTTGTGTCTGAATTTGGAATGTGCGCATGGTTCATTCGTAGGTGATTTAATTTCTCGATTTTCTCCTACATGTCACGAATGTTCACACCGTCGATCGCCGTACCATGTGGTGTCGGAGATAGATTAACTAAAAAAAAACAGTGTTGAGATTCAACGATAGCTCACGAACTTGCAAAGTTTCGACTGACAGGCCAGAGATTGAGAGGAAAGAGACGTGGATCTTTGCGCGTACAAGTTGGCTATTTTTCCAAATTGTATATTGCGGCTTGATTTTGGTCTTTTGACAGCCAGCCTGAACGGCAATCAGCAATCAAACTCAAATCGGATCAATTCTCGATTCGATGATCGAGTGTAGGTTTTGTATTTCAACATAAAACAGAGATGTTGTGATTTGCTGCAAAGGTGGGCGATGATTGGTTCAGTTTTCTTTTTAGAAACTATGAGCACTAATGATAGGATGATTTAAGTTCCAATAAATTGTGCAACGGTTCAAATTTCATTTAACGGCAGTAGTTTAGACGATACTAATGGCTTGAAATATGTTTTCAACACGTCATGGCTACCACGAACAAAATCAAATGTCCAAACAATTTCATGATTAGCGGTTTTTCGCAACAGTTCGTTAGTCTTACCACGACATAATAGTTTCACTTTTTATTTGCTATTTCACATTCAACAGGCGTTTCCGAAATTCGCCCGAACGGTCAGAAAAATGCTACGGATAGCAATAAAAATTGCATCAATGGGAATGCTGTCCATCCAGCAATGATCATGTCCTGCTTCGGAGCTTTTATTCCCTGCCCAACACCACATGCACAGCGAGCAATTGTCCGCCGGTTAACGATCGATGTTTGCTGATTGAATTAATAGCAGCCTCCGTTTTTTTGCTATTCATTTCGTTTAATAGTTGTTGGCGTGGATTTTACAACTTACTTCTGCCTCTGTCCGCCTTTTACAACCTTGCACTTGCACTTTGGTCAATGGAGGCCGATAGCCGATTGAGGCACCCATCTCCGCAATGAGGAAGCGTTGGATAAAAAGAAAATACTGCTTGCTGGTATTTAGGTTTTCCGATGCACGAATCGTTTCAAAAGCTAAGCCAATTTCCAACCAAACATCGAGGATATTTATGTGCAGGAAAGAGTGTCGCTCGCATATGATTCAATGCTCATGTGTGTGAAAGGGGACGAATTAATTTCATTCAAAGTTTGTCGATGGAATTAGTTGCATTTCAGCAATTGAGCAAAATGGAGGGAATTTAAAAGCAGAAGCTTTATACCGAAAATGTTAATTGCAGTTGGTGAAATGTAATTTTATAGGACCCGGGTGCCATAACAAGCAGAGGCAATTAAATGTCTATCGCTAACGAGCGTAAACTCAATTTAAAGCACGATATGAGAGAGTTCGCAGCTTGGAACGGATGTGCGCTGGAATTGAATTATCAAAACAACGTTTTCAAACTGGTAGTGGTGATGGTTGGGTAGATAATATTGACAGCTGCATCAGGAAGTGATACGGTTCCTTAATTGCCGAGGTTAACGAATTTTGATTTTTTTTTTTTAACTTCAACGTACGCACGCAAGGACAGATACGTGAGTTTGAGGGTATATGATAATATTATCATTTTTCTTTGTCGGTGATGCTTTCAGAATTGTGCGTAATTTGATCCGTGAAGCGAGGTTCATGTTTCCTTTGTTACAGAAGAACATATAAGTTCCTCGTCTTTAGTCGTTGAATATTAAAATGTTCTTCAAGGTACGTCTATGATAATTTTTCAACTTAAGCAAAAGTGCTTTGAGAACTTACAGGTGTAAAGAATATGGGTAAAGTTTGGCTCATGACTAATTCTTAGCTATTTTACCGGTGGCTACTAAATCAACAATTTTGAATCATCTAATGGCGTCAATCATTTTTGTAGACCTTTCCATTTAAAATATAAATTTAAACCCCACCTTTATTAAAAAAAATACATTTCGGGGGCCAAAAAATTAATTAAAGAAAAAAAAAAAAAAAAAAAAAAAAATTAATAAAGAAGAGGAATATCCGCCCACCAAACCCAAAAAAAAAAAACATAAAAAAAAAAGAAACTCTATCACAAAAAGGCCAAAAAAAATTTTTTTAACGTAGGACTACGTTTCTCTTTTCTATACCGGGTGTCATTTCAAAATTTTGAAAAATGAGAGCGTTACGCAAAAGTGAAAGGTTTTTGAACGCTAATAACTCTCGTTTGACTGAACAGAATGACTTCATTAATGCACCATTTGATCAGGAAAACTTACAAATGTTTTAATTTAAATGTTAAATTTCAAATAAGTTATATTAGTATAAGTAGTTCAATTTATCACTTTAAGATGACCTACTTTTGCTCCCATACAAATCTACACATAAACAGGTTGAAAATATAGTTTTCTCTCTCCGGGTCATCAAAAGCGGGTAACAAATTGTCTTCTTTTTATTTCATTTAGTTTTATTTCATGTTAAATACAGCACTAGCCACACCCCTCAGCTGTAAAATTAATTTGCTTTGTTGCCGGTGCCTGATTTTATAATTGAAACCATTCCCCTCTTCTGAATTTTGCTTCGTACTGCATTTTCTTGCCACTCTTCTTTGGAGGCAATGCTATCAACACCAGTATAAGGCACACGATTTGAACCAAAATGATTTCTTTGGGATATTCAGGTTCAATTGATCGATGGTTGTGTTTTTCGCTCTCTCGTTACGAGGATTTTTTCTCGGTTTTTCTTTATCTCATCCTTTTTTTTCGATTGCGCGTCTGGCTCCTAAATTATCGCCTGCGCTTCCTCACCTACAAACCAGAAGAAAGCGCTGCAAAGTTTTTCAAGTTTCCCCGCTCGACCTATTGCCATGGCAATGTGTCGCAAAAATTGACAATCCACGCGGGCGCCATCCACTTCCGAAGCCTTACCGGAGCCGGGCACCTTCCTGCGCAAAACGATGTTTGTGACAACTAGATTAATGGAATCATCCCAACTATTTTGCCGTTGGCCATTCACAGCGATGGAGGTGTTTAATAAACTACTATCCGGATTGAATACAGCACATTATGGTGTCATGCTGGTCAAATAAACCAAAAATAGAAATTAATTTCTTAGGCGTATCATAACCATCGTCCTCTTCAGGACGACCAATTTAATTTTGCAATAAAAGAGTTTGCGTTTACGTGAAATGTTCGTGATTTATCCTGAGAACCAGTGCATATTATCAAAACTAGTACATTTTGGATTGTTTGAGGCATTCAGTCGAGAGTGGTGAATTCGGCAGAGATTTTTCATCAAACCCGAACTAAATTTTTTTTCATTAAACTGAATCGAATTTTATAAGAAGGGACGGGTCAAATAAAATAATAAAAACATTTTAATATTAACCAACTATATGTGTAATGATATGTATAAATAAGATGACATCATTATTACTATGCACCAACGCGGTCCTACATGATCCTCGCGATTATATCCCTGATATAACCCACCTCTAATTTTTATTATTGGCTCATTGGCCGGTCCCAAGTGATTCAATTCGGAACATAACGGCCCTAGAACCTTTTTGATGAATCTTAAAGTTAGTTAGCACTAGGCGATATTAAAAAAAAAACTTTCGAATCTCCTACACACAATTAAATGCTCAACCAATGTGCATCAATTGCATCTTTTTTCATAACTCATTAAATAATTTAGACGCAAACGATAATTTGAATATTTTTTATTGGTACATGAATAGAATCAGATCACCCTGTGTAACTGACGTGTTTTGTTCTTGCCATTGCTCAATTTCTAGCAATTTCCTATTAACATTTAGAACAGACTGATTCCGAGGTAACGTACTTTCTTTCGCTGTCATTTTTTTCCGTAAATTTCTTTAGTTTCTCAATTGTTTTATTTTTTGAAAAACAAAAAAACATGTCAAAAAAGTTGCATTAGCTTTCGATGCTTCGCCATTATTATACACGCACAAGCAACAATTTGTGGTCGTGAAGAAATAGCAAACGTAAAATAGCGTAGTGCAAGTGATTTACTGATGAGATCACATGTTTGCATGAAATGCCCGGTTCTAGAATCGTTTGAAGTTTTTCATGTGTGCAGAATATTCCGAATGCAGAGACTCGCCATTCCAGTTGTGAATATTGTAGCAGCTATCCTGTGTGAGCCATGGTGATGTAAGCTAATTGGCACTGTTCTCCGACGATATTTTGATGTGCTGAAGTGCTAATCTCAAAACCAAAATAAAGGCATAATGCTACACGTACACATCTTCAAAATGAGGGGCGTGCAATTTTTTTTTCATCGTGCGATGAAAGGAAAAAGTCAAGTTTGAGTCGACCATATTTTGATCGAAACACCCTTTAGTACTGTTAAAAATGAGATACTTCAAGAAACTCAACAATATGAAGACACTTATTTAGCAGACAATCTACGATTGGGACTGCGACACAAAACGGCATCGCTCCAAAATGGCATTGAACTGACGACTGATCTGGTAAGCTCGTTCTATTTTCAATTGTTATGTCTAATCGGTTCCAAACAGTACAGTTGTCATTCATACATTGGTACTCGTAGTTTTTCGCGTTTCCGTTGATCTTGGGTTTTGGAATAGAAGAGGGGTTTGGTATTTTCTTTTTCTTTTCCGTTGCCAACTTTTGCTTTTCTCTTTTCAGAAAACCAGTAATAGCGCTATAACCATAAGCCATGAAAGGCTAGGACAAAAGTTAGGAACGACCGACAAGCTCTCACGCGAGAAAAGGCACTACATCGTTGGCTCCATAACTCCCAACGACTCATTCATCTTGAAACATATCTCATATCAAAACAAATATTTATATGCTTTCTCGCCAAGGAAAGCCTTCCGTACAATCCCATCCTATTTCCAACTCCAGATTTCTATTAAGGTAGCATGAGTTCTCAGCATCTTCTTATGTAGACCTCTAATAAACACTTCCCTCCCATCCCTTACTGATCATAAGGACCTGGCCAGGTGTTGTACAAAGAGAACGATGAATAAAGAGCCTGTCACACCCAAAACAGCTCTTCTGGCGCTTCCATCGTCTCTTCAATCCAGGAGAGTTTATGGTTGGAAAATGCTATGCTATGCTATGCTTTTTTTTATTGGCACCAAAAACACAACGACTGCAAATACGGGGAGGCCTTTAAATACAAAATTATAAAATTACTAAGCAAAAATCAATCGACAAATAAATTTAAAAAAATCAGGCAATGTCGACTGTTGATGACGTTAGTGACAAACATTTTGGCGATATTATTTCACAAGAAATCCCTCTGTAGAAAAAAACGACGTAACAACAACACGAAATATCAAATCTGGAATAACACATATTTAATAAACCTAAGAAATCGTGACAAAAATAACAGTGAAAATTTCAAGCTTAATCCACTTAGTATTTGGCCGCACAAAATTACACATTACTTCGCAAAAAAAATTACATCAAGTACATCAACGGTAAGGGTTTCATTCTGCTGGGAATTTTTTGAACTTCGTAGGAAAACACAATTTATTATTATTATTATTTATTATTCATCAGCATTTCGGATGAATTCTCGGACTTTTCGCTTTATACAATCCATAAGCTGTCAACTTGATCTGCCATCTTTTTCCATCACTTCTACAAATCAGACTTTTTTTTATTATTTCGTCAATTTGTTTTGGATAATAGCCCAATATTTTTTGATGGGACGAAAATCTGGACAATTTGGTGGGCTGAGTGTTTTTTTTTTCAGGCCAGAACTTTACCGGACAGTAATTCGATTGAATGAATGGCAAAATTCGCTTCTGAAGACACTCCTCTAGCCTATTGATAGTCGCTGCAGTGATGAAAAATTTCATTTTTTTCCACACTAAGATGCCTTGCCATATCATCAACTTGCGAGCAAACATGACTGCATAGACAAATTTGATTCTTCCTCTAGTGCTACACAGCATTGCGTTTGGAAAGGTAAAATTTGTGGCCCGAAAGTTGTCGAAAGTCCATTTTTTCCTATGTTTCATCGTCCATCAAAATGCATCCGATGTACTTCATCAGAACTTGCGCGTACGGTATTTTTGCCGTCGTTTGGCAGCCAGGTTCTGTTTTAGAATCTTGTTGGAAAGCTTGCTGGTACGGCGCAGAGAACCTTTTTGCCAAATCACGCCAGGAGATTCCAGGATTGTTCCGTACTGTCCTACACACTTTCACTCGTAGTTTCTGGTCAAATGTTCCACTTCTACAATTATTTTGTCCTATGCGATCCAGCGATAGTGTTCCTCGGTAACGTTTCAGCACAGTATTTGCAGTTGATTTAGGGAATTTAAAATACTCTGCAATTATTCCTCCAGACTTCATCGTTCAACGTGAGTGTCCAATATTTATCCCGTCTCTTGCGTTTCATCTTTGATAACTTTGGAACGTGAGTATCAATACTGATAACACTTTCATAACTAAGTAAACATACCTTTACTGCACTGCCATAAGCTTTTTGTTACAGCTACTAGAGGCGCAGCAAAAATTAAAAAGAAGTGGCTAAATACTAAATGAATCAAGTCTTAAAACTCTATTTGGACATGCAGTACTGCCAATAATTGAGTATACACTCATTTACGTTCCATAAATTTGGACATAACTTCGTTATTTCAATAGATATGTTCCCAATATGTATGGGTGAAATTGAACTTTTTTAATGCTATCGGACAACAATATATAAATTTAACTAACTCAAAGAAATTGCAAACAAATGAATACAGCACAATAATTGTATCACCCAGCCTCATGGCGGCCTTTCGTGAATTTTATCGCCGACATACAAAACAAAGCAATAACTCTCATTTGTTTTGCAACAATTTTCAGCTAATGGATGATGTTTCATGTTTTCTGTGGAAAATGTGGAAATAAACATGAAAATATATCTGCAAGTGAATAATTTGATCGTGAAAGACTGCCAGAAAGGCATGTCTTATAGCAAAGTTGCAGAAAAGTTCAGTGTAAGCTTCCCAGCAGTGCAAAACATCTGAAAAAAAAAAATTCAGCAATTTGGTTCCTTTGTTAATAGAGTGTACTCGAAAAAATTGAAGCAGACAAAAGTGATCACCAAAAATTCATTTTAAATCAAATGTTTTTGAAGCTCTCAGGGTATAAATAAACACATATTAGCTATGTTTTTGCAAAGTTGGTTTATTCAACCTCCTCTCCTAGGCTAAATTCCCGCAAGATGGACTTAACGCTACCCATCAAATCCTGTACAACTCTTGCGCCATCTTTTTTACACACTTTCATCCACTCTTTCTTCAAATCCTTGTCGTCTTCAATTTCCATGTTTTCTGGAGCTTTCCCTTCATAATCGCCCAGAATTTTTCTATAGCGTGAATTTCTGGCGAGTTTGGCGGATTTGCCTCCTTTGGCCCAAAAACAACATTTTTAGCTCCATACCACTCCATCACCGGTTTCACGTAATGGCACAATGTCAGATCCGGCCAAAATAGAGTGTCACCTTTGTGGGACCAGAGGAAGGGCGGCAGGCGCTGCTGGAGGCTTTCTTCTTAATATATTTGGTCGTTATGTTCGGCTTGCTGAATTGCTTGACTTCTTGGAAAATTTGTCGACTTTCTTCTTCCGGAACTTCTCTGGAACATCCAGTCGGGACTTGCCGACGAAAAACTCCAGGCCGGGGATATGCTTGGAGTCCGCTTTAATGTACGTCTCCTCGTCCATTACGATGCATTTCGGCTGCACCAACCACTCTCGGTACAGCTTCATGGCGCGGGATCTGGCCACCGTATTCTGTTAATCGGTTTGGTTAAGCCTCTTCCTTACCATGATGACATGAAGTCCGGCCCGCTTCATTGTCTGCTGGACGAACCAGATGGAAGAATTGACCTTCTTGGCCATGTATCGAATCGAATGTTTCGGATTGCGCTTGAAGTAACCCTTCACCTTCCTTGCGTTAACGGGGTCGGTCATCTTCGTTTTTCTTCCTCTGTCTGCTCGCCGCTGAGTTCTCTGGGTCTCTTTGAACGTTTTTACCGCACGAGACACAGTCGAATTTTCAATTTCCACCTGTGGAACTGGCCTGGATTTTCCACGACCGCGCCCATATTTTTTTGTCAAAGTACTTCTTGCTGGGAAGCCATCTCAATAAACACTTGACAGATTGTGACAATTTTGCTCATGTATAGATTACACTCTAAACTAGTTTTAACAAAAATTTCATCATTTTTTTCTCATGCAATAGAAAGTTATACACAAAAGAAAGCATTTTCTTGCAGTACAATGTTTAGAGCTGATCCGGGAAGACCGTAGAGTAGGTGAAGACTCTACGGAGCTGAGCTGCAAGCAACCCGGCGGGTCCACGAGTCGCGGATGGTGGGGTTCTATCAGATATGATGGACAGCTACTGAATACACGAATAAGTAGCCCCGGACGAGCGGCGGGGACTGTTTAGGATGTGGGGGAACTGAGGAGTTGTTGGACTCTGTTGAGTTTCTTCCAAAAACCCACAAATATCCGAAAGCAGCCCTGACAAAAGCGAGCCACCCCACTTTTTAAAAATAAGGGTAAAAGTCCAAGCCTTCACTCATTTGAGCATCTGTTCTCCATGTTAGGGGCGGCTCAAAACAAGGTCTGTTATCCATGTTAGGATCAGCTGAGTCACCGTCTTGTTAGTGCGCCCAGGACTCTTAATACAAAAGCCGAAAATCCTGGTGGTGCTTGGGACTGTTAAACAGCAGCATCACGATGGTCCTCCTGCGAGATAGTGAGGTTGGTGGTGGGCTTTGCGAGCCGACACCATTAAAAACAAGGAAGTTTAGAGCTGGTTGAGGACTAAAAGTATTGACAACGCCGCTGCAGGATGCAAGAATCTTGAAAGAAGTTCGTCAAAACCCAAAGTTAACAAGTCGAGCAATGAAGGAAAGCTTATCTCTAAACATTTTCGAATGAACAGTATGACTTAGGCTGCAGCAACATGCCCTGAAGAATAAGTTTGCAAAATCAACAAAATCAAGCGTGTTGAATTAGCCAAGAAACACGTCGACAAGCCTATTTGATTTTGGAAAAAGGTGTTGTGTACAGATGAGAGTAAGTTCGAATTATGTGGACGCAAGCTGCGATCCAGGATTTGGTCCAGAAAACAGTGAAGCATGGAGGAGGCAATATTATAATGTGGGGATGCTTCGCGTAGTCTGGTGTTGGGGCACTGGTTCTACTCGAAGGAATTAGTGATTGACATTCTGTGCGAAATTTTGGAGATTTTCTTGCTGAAAATTGATCTAGGGAACGACTTTATATTTCAACAAGACAATGACTACTAAAACTGTTGAAAAGGCCTCCATAGTCTCCCGATCTCAAGCCAATATAAACTCTATGGTCTATTGCAGATCAACAGGTTGATGCAAGTAACGTTACCAACACAAATCTGCTATTTAGCGCATTGAAAGAGACTTGGGAAACTTTTTCTCAAAAACACTTTCAAACCCTAGTAGAAAGTTTGCCAAGGCGTCTCCAAGCAGTGCGTTGAGAGGGCATACCTAATACTAAAGTTTGTTTTGAAACTTATTTTCCATCATTTCGGTGCTGTTCTGGCCTGACCTGGCATCTTTCCATTATGAAAACCTGGCTCAGAATTGGTACATTGCTATTAATTTAAGTACTGTCCCACAGTAGTACAATCCACCAAATTCACCAGAACTCCGTCCGATCGAAATGCATTGGGCTTTGGTTAAAAGGAATCTTCGAAAAACGAGCAGTTGGTACACCTCGACACACTTGGAGGTCACGAAACCAAACGGAATCACAAATCGACCACGTTTTGATTGATGGTCGGCACTTCTCAGACATCATCGACTATTGTTCGCTATCGTTCAATCTTGCGCGACTGATGCAACCTGACGTCGCCGCAGGCTACGCTCAATCGCTCGACGAACGTCTTAGGTTACGTGAAACGAACCTAAGACGTTACGAGTGGTTTGACGAGGAATGTCAACAAGTGTTAGAAGAGAAGAACGCAGCGAGTGCACTTATTCTGCGTCAAGCTATCCATCAGAATGTGGAACGGTACAGACAGAAGCGGAGGCAGCAAACTCAACTCTTCCTAGAGAAAAGCGCCGCCAGAAAGAGGAGGAAAATCAACAAGTCCCGCAGAGGCTTCGTGCCGCGAGCTGAAAGGTGTCGGGATAAGGATGGGAGTATTCTCACAAACGATTGTGAGATGACCGAAAGGTGGAAGCAGCACTTCGATGAACATCTGAATGGAGTACAGGAACAGGACTAAGACAGCGAAGGAAGTGTCGTCGGCAATGCAGCAAGTGACGGAGATGTGCCATCCTGACGATAGGTGAAGTTAAGGATGCCATCAAGCAGCTGAAGAATAACAAATCTGTTGGAAAGGTAGTATCGGTGCAGAACTTGTCAAGATGGACCCGGAAAAGTTGGCAAACTGCCTGCATCGACTGATAGTCAAGGTTTGGGATACCGAACAACTGCCGGAGCGGTGGAATGATGGGGTTATCTGCCCTGTCTACAAGCAGGACAACAAACTGGACTGTGAAAATTTATCGTGCGATCACCGTCCTTAATGCCGCCTATGAAGTGCTATCCCAAATCATCCTTCAGCGACTATCGCCACTGGCAAATAGATTCGTGGGAAGTTATCTGGCCTGCTTCATCGAAGGCCGGTCTACAACGCACCAAATTTTCACTTCGTGACAGATCCTTCAAAAGTGCCGTGAATATAGAGTCCCTAAGCATCATCAATTCAACGACTTCAAAGCCACATATGATGCAGTAAATCGAAAAGAGCTATGGAAGATCATGGACGAGAATGGCTTTCCGGAAAAGCTGACCAGACTAATCAAGACTACGATGGATGGTATCCAGTGCTATGTGAAGATATCGGTTGAATTATTGAGTTCATTCAAATCCCGCAGGGGCTTCGTCAAGGTGATGAAATCTTTTGCCGGCTATTAAACATTGCTTTTGAAGGTTTTAAGAGACGATTGGCATTTAACATGCGGAGAACAATTCTCAACAGATCCAGTCAATTTATCTGCTTTGCCGATGACGTGAACATTGTCGGCAGAACATTTGAGGCGGTGGCAGAGCAGTACACCAGACTAAAACGCGAAGCAGTGAAGATGAGGTTGAAGATTAATACGATTTAACGATCGACGGCGATGAGTTCGAGGTAGTCAACGAATTTGTCTATCTCGGCTCACTGGTTACTCTGGACAGTGATAACAGTCGTGAGATCTGGAGGCTTATTATCGGTGGAAGTCGTGCCTACTACGGGATCCCCATGCAACTGCAGTCAAACAGACTTAACTTCCGTACGAAGTGTATCCATGAGACGTGGACAATGTTTGAGGAGGACTTGCGAGCACTCGAAGTTTTTGAGCGAACGGCGTTAAGAACCATCTTTGGCGGAGTGCATGAGAACGGAGTCTGGAGGCGTAGGATGAACCATGAGCTCGCTCAACGCGCTGACGAACGCAGTATTTGCAAGGTGGAAATCTGGACGAATGCGCTGGGCAGGACATGTTGCGAGAATGCCGGACAACTATCCTGCGAATATGGTGTTCGATTGGAATCTAGTTGGCACAAAACGACGAGGGGCGCAACGAGCAGGAGCAAAGTTAGACCAGGAGATCTAGAGAGTACAAGGTGCCCACGGGACAGGGCATAACTTGTTTACCATTGGGTAAAAATCAACCAAATTTTGCACACTTTCTCATTGATGTGTATTGTTTACATGTTGTCAAACTCGAAGTCGTGTTTTTCGATTCAACGAAAATGGAGGTGAACCAACGCGAGTCGAGAGAACAAATTCTTTCCAAACACCTGGAATTTCCTGACCTGTCGCACCGGCAGTTGGGAAAAATGTTGAACATTCACCATTCAACCGTCTCCAGAGTGTTGAAGCGGTTCCAGGAGCGGTTGACGTTGGACCACGGCAAAGGAGCTGGAAGAAAACCGGGACCGGAGAACAAAAAGACGGAGGGAAAGGTGAAGCGGATGATTAAAGCAAATCCCAACGTCTCAAGCCGTGATTTGGCTAAAAAGATCGGCATGTCGCAGAGCTACGTCCAGAATGCAAAGAAGAGTGCTGGACTACATACATACAAGGTACAGAACTTCCCAAACCGCGATGAGCGGCAACAATCGACGGCTAAAACTCGGGCACGGAAGCTCTACGAGAAGATGCTGACAAAATATGGCTGCTGTGTGATGGACGACGAAACGTATATAAAAGCCGATTTTAAGCAAATTCCGGGGTTGGAGTTTTTCACCGGCAAGAGCAAGTTCTATGTGGACGACAAATTTAAGAAGAAGCAAATGTCGAAGTTCGCCTCCAAATATCTCATTTGGCAGGCCATCTGCTCTTGCGGACTGAGGAGTAAGCCTTTCGTGACAAAGGGCACAGTAAATGGCGAGATCTACAAATCTGAGTGCCTCGAGAAGCGCCTTTTGCCGTTTTTGCAGCAGCACGACAAAGCTCCGCTATTTTGGCCAGATTTGGCATCATGCCACTATTCTAAAAGTGTCCTGGAGTGGTATGAGGCCAATTCTGTCAATTTTGTTCCAAAGGACATGAATCCGCCAAACTGTCCGGAGCTGCGCCCGGTGGAGCAGTACTGGGCAATGATGAAGCGGGAACTTCGGAAGAGCAAGAAGACAGTCAAAGACGAGAAGGACATGTTAAGAAAATGGAAAAAAAACTGAGAAACTGGTACCGGATGACACTGTAAAGACTTTGATAGAGGGCATCAAGCGAAAATGCGTTCAATTTTACACTCAAGGCTCCATCGATTAAATTTGCTTTTGATTTTTGAAGTAAATATATGTATAAAACTACCCTAAAATTTTGGTTTGATTCTAAACATTATAAGAAAATTGGCATGACATTTTCGGTGTCGCAATAATTTCGTGTTCGCCCTTTACTCTTCCGTTGACTTGTTTTTGTAGTGCACATTCTTGACTTAAATCGAAACAACAACAATTATTTTTTATCACCAACTGTTTGCAACGGAGAAATTTAATTTTTTTCTAAAAATATATGTGCTTCATCTACACAAGAAATAAATGTGAATGTGAGTGCCAAACGTTTTTACCGTCCTCCTTGCAGTACTGAGTCTATTCGAATTTCTTCAACACTTCGCATTATCAACGGAAATAATTGACGACCTATAATACGTATAGAGTTCAAAATAAGATTAAATGGGTGCTAAAGTGAAACAAAGTTTTACTTATACAGTGTATTGCATAATAAATCCTAGCGGATTAACTTCACTCTGCAGCGTGATTGTCAATAAATAAACATTTTAAAACGCCTACGTCATCTTAGCACTGGTGTGCTCATGGGAACATGAATAAAAACCTGTTTCTGGAGAAAACATGATCCTTTTTGTAGTCGAAGATAAAGAGATAATTGCACCAGAGAAGAAGTTTAGGAAATTGTGAGAAACAGGAAAAGAATAAACTTGAGTTCTTCGAAAATCTAAAAACCAGAAGAAAGGATAGGGATAAAAAACGATTTCAACTTCTGGATATTATATTAAAAGAATTGTTTTGTAAACTGAGCCAAACATTCCTGCTCACCTTTTCTTATCCATATATTCGTAATTCTCACTAAGTAATTGCGTTCTACTACTAAAATCTTAGTTTAACTTCTGATGTATACAAAACTGAAAATGTGGCTGTGTAAACCGGATGCGATTGAGGACGAACAAATATATAAACTAAATAAACAAAAAAATTTAAACTTGCGCTAGGTTGCATAAAATCAGTAACGTTGTTTCCTTTGTGTTTTCTTTTTTTATTCAATTCGAACTACAATTTTTTGTCTTAATCGCTTCAGTATACCTACAATGACCCTGAAAAAAAAAAATCATAAATCAAAATCTTTATCGAATGATCTCAATTCCAGAGCACGAACCATCCTTGAACCGTTTCAAAAACTGTCGAGTTCAAAACATCATGCAACTTATCCGACAGACGCACCTAGCCACCTGACTTGATTGATTGGGAGGGTAACCAAAATGCACGATCTCCTCCAGCAACGACCACAACAACGTCGAGCGGTGCTTGACTTGTACCTTCTAAGTCGTTGATGATTCGTTGGAGAGTTGGCATAGACATTGAAATCATATAGTAGTCATATGGGTGCGCATATGATAGGTTATAGACGTCTGCTGGAGAATCGTGCGCAGCTTCCAGCGAACCCGCCTTCTAACTGTATCACATTCAGGGTCCTTCGAGTCATGCGACTGGCGTTTCTGTGCGTAGGATTTCATTGAAGAAATCCTTGGGGTGAAACTGAATAACGGTGAGATTATCCTTGATTGATCCATTGAGTGTAAGTATTCGAGATAAATCGCCACTTAATAGGTGTTAATTTTGATAAAATCGCTGATCATGGCAGCGCGCATTCTAAAAACGACTGACCAAGTGCTATTAACGTCACAATGTTGATGCCCGCCAGCATCTTAAGCGCGTTGATTAAAACAATTTGATTTGCTTCCACGAACGCCATCCATCATTCAGATTAGACTTCAGCGGCTATGGGGCTCGGAAAAATACAGGTGCAGCTCTTCAACACCTGTTTGGAGTTGTCGTTTGGCAAGTGTTTCTATCTTTTCAGTTCGATTCCACTTTGGTAGGTGTTATTAGCATACACAGCAAACAGCTCATATCTATGCTCGATTCTGAATGAACGGTAAAGGTAAACCATATTTCGATGGTTCATGGTAATGATTTATTTAAATTCATAAAAAAAAGTTTAGTTTATTTAAATTCAAGCTCAAGTTTTTCTAGCACAAATTGCCTCGATTCATACAGTTGAGCATATCGCGTCTGTTTGATGGTCATAAAATTAAACATATCACAGATGTCTCTTTCCATCTCGTCGACGACGCACTAAAATTATGGTAGTTGCGACGGCGTCAGCCTGTGGTCTTGAACGAGCAGTTGTAGTACAAGACTACTGGTTCGGCAGATTAATAGTTTCAGAAGCCGGCATCCGAAGTGGAAGCATAAAAAAGGTTTAAGATGTAGTTCAGTGTCAAAACATTCGGACCTAACAAGCACCCCTAGCTGCAGTTTTGTTTGCTGCTGGTTGCGGACTGATTTGGTGATACTGATGCTGGGTGGAGTGAATCGTGCTTGGTTGATGGATTCGTGGGACAAGCCTTCTTCGGAGCAGATATGGTCTATAATAGGCGCTCTTGATTTGGCAGTTAACAACATCTTGAGGGAAAGGTCACGTTCAAAGCGGTACTAATGATTTGCTGTATTTTGGTATCGAGAGGCGATCTTGAACGTGACATACCTTCCAACTTCACGGTCGGGCGGATGTCTAGACTGCATTCAACTGCATTTTCTTTACATCGAACAAAACTTCAATAACAATCGAGCAAATTAATGGTCATTCAATCAATGAATTCAATCTTTTCAATTATTGAAAGGACGTACCTATCACTTGACAGGAAGTATGTTAAAAAAGTACAGACACAAACAGTATGTTAAGGAACTTTAAGCGACAGCCCAATGAATGTTATTATTAATATTATTTTTAATTGTCTGTATTACAATAGCGGCTTCTTGATCGATTGGATAAAGAAGCCTTGCCAAACATCAGTGAGGTTGTGTATAACACACGACCGGGTGATGTAGACTAAGATAAACCGTTTGATGCATTGTCTGGTTCAACATGTTAGATTAGTTTCGTTTGTTTCGTTGAGCAACATTACAACGTAGGTGCTGTTCTAACGGGTCATTGGATCAGTATAGATAAGTAAGAATGTTAGAAAATTCTATTGTACTCTCTTAAGAAAGCATTTGGTGACTCTGAAAAGGGCCATGTGGTTGGATGATGATCCGGACACGGTCGTATTTGCTACGATGGTTGAGAGGATCACTATCTCTATGGCGTGAAAGATAGTTGAGGATCTGTTAGAAATATGAATTTTATTTACAAGTACAAACAAGATTTATTTTAAGAATATGTAACTGTATTAAAATCCTTATATTAATTTGTCATCAATTTAAACGATAATTTTTGTGCAGGAATTCAATTAATTTTATGAACTATTAGGTTTTTATCGAACAGAAATCGTGCACAATTCAGGATCAGCCAGAATTAAGAAATTAAATAGGTGTCATGCGCAAAGAATGAGCAAACTTTTCAGTATAACAATCTTTAAGAATGAGAAAAGTAGCCCTGAAACGAACTTTTTGTGTGAAATACATCATTTAATAGTTATTGACATTCTGTCGAAATTTGGGGGCCATGACGCTAAACACAGATGGATCTAACCCGAAAAATGCTGCTCTGCCTGTATAA
Organism: Aedes koreicus; assembly: GCA_024533555.2. Taxonomy (NCBI): domain Eukaryota; kingdom Metazoa; phylum Arthropoda; class Insecta; order Diptera; family Culicidae; genus Aedes; species Aedes koreicus. The sequence goes on along the minus strand of JAHHFK020000304.1, from coordinate 23,255 downwards.
ACATAGTGATTGCGGATTATCAACACTCAACACTCCGTCATATCTATATCATCTATATATTTATTTCGATATCATCTTCAAACATATCAATATTATCATCAAATACGTTTATATCATCTTCATATACATCAATATAATTTTCAAATGTATCAATATCATCACCATATTCATCTATATCATCTCCATATCTATCTATATCATCTACATATATTTCAATATCATCTACATATATATATATATATCTATCTATATATATATACCTATATATATATGTACATCAGATCGTGATAAGTCTACCCCAAACTGGATCGTACATTTTTCCCTCCAAATTATCTAAATTTGCCACGAGCTTGGCATAGCACACAACTGCAATTAAAATGGCTGTCCAGCCTGCCACTCGTTAGCGACAGCCGCTGAGCCATCATTCTGGCGGATTGTTCTGCCGCGTACCCTCCTTGCAACCGCCAGCTGCCAGAGCAGTACTGGCCCATTGCCGCTCTGCGCAGCTCCATGGCTGCCGAGCGAATGAAGAAAATCCGAAATCCCCCTTTTATATCGTGCACTGCTGCACGTGAGACGTTCCTTACTTAAATATGAAGTCTGTGATTGGAAAGTACTGTGCATTTAGTAAATTTACTCTGGAAAATCGGAATTATGAGACATCACCTTATATTTGCGCTAATTTCAATAGTTGTATGTTTAAAATCAATAGTTTAAATATTGCATAAAAAGCGTAGAAAATGTTCCGATCGATTGGTGCAAACATTTTAGAAATCAATCGTGATATGATTAATGTTCAAAACCTAAGCATATTTCGTGACGCTTCACATTTTCGTACTTGCAACAAGTACCCCTGTATTGAAAACAAAGACGTAGTCCTACGTCAAAAGTATATCCCGTCCCGAAGTTTAACACTAGTTTTCGTCATTTTGAACGTAAACTGAAATTTTTCAAATGTTTAATCATCAAAAATGGTATTGGACATACACTTTTAATTTAAATTAATTAAGTCTTGATTATTTGTTCCGATACACAATCAATCACCCATGTTTAGAAATTCACGAATTCTGTTGTTCGAAAACGGCGCATTGAACATGATTAAAATAAACAGTTACAAACTTATCGTGCAGGATATCGTCCAAAAGCTTTAATTTGAATTATGAAAGCTACACACTACCAAAATGTCATGTAAAATTCTATCTCCTGAGACCGACACATGCAAACGTCCTTTAGCACATAAGAATGAGTTGAAAGAGATGAGAAAACAAATTCAATCAAACACATCTTTTGTCCAATTGCATATATGTCAGTCTCCGAAGACATAATTTAACACGAAATCTTTGTTTACGTTCCCCGATTTTCAACAAACAAGAATTATGTCTTGTGTTAAATTCATAATTTCTAAGTGTGTAGATTTAATGACTTATATTATTTTGTTTAAATTTATGGCGCATTTTTAAATTTTGTTTTATGAACTAAATTTATTTTGTTCTTATTAGTGGAGGTCAAAGTGATCAAGACTATTTGGAAAAGACACAAAAGCGAACGGGCAATGGAATAAATTTCATGACATTTCTGTAATTTTCCCTACCGGCGACGAAAGGTTTTGGCTGCCAAGGCCGATGGTATACCTCAGGCATTACAGATATAAAAATGTTGTTTGGAATTTTGATGATTCGTTATTTGTTTATGATGATGTAGTAGGAAATATTTTCTCAACACCATGAGGCCCTGGGAGCGGACAGAGATTTTGATAGAACGAAAGATGTGAAGATAAAATGTTGATAAGGAGTGTATCGAATATAAGCTATCCACATACATTTGCGTTGTACGCATGTATTTGTGATGGTTTTTTAAATGCTCTGAACACTGCATGCTGTGCGTTTGACTGTCAGCTTTCTTTTGTTTACTTGTTTGTGCGGTTCAAATTCTGCGTTTTCAAAATGTCGCGTATTGAAAAGAAAGTGAACATTAAGGTTCTGAACACATGGCTAAGTGAGAAGGGTATTACTATGCGAAAATTGGCGAAGCGGTTTGGAATTCATCATGCGAGTGTTAAAACCATCATTAATAAGTTTGGGGAACAATATTCTTTGGATGAGATACCAGGAAGAGGCAGAAAACCCGATTCTTCCAACCCGAAACTGGAGCAGAAAGTGGTATCTCTAATCATGAAGTACAAATCAATGGCAATACGTGATTTGGCCAAAAAAGCAGGAACGAGTGTCGGAAGGATCCAGCGAAACCACCTGAAGACCTACAAGAAGCAGAAAATCTCGAAACAAAGTGCAGAACAGAAGAAGCGAGCAGCAACAAGGGCCCGGAAATTGCATTCGCGTCTTTTGCAGCGTCCGGATGCATGCGTTTTGATGGACGATGAGACCTATGTAAAGGAGGACTCAAAAACCCTTCCAGGTCCACAATACTTTACTGCCGTCGTTGGAGAGGATGTGAGCGATGCGGACAGGTCGATTCAAGTGGAAAAATTCGGTCGAAAGGTACTGGTATGGCAAGCAATATGTTCCTGTGGTTTGAAGTCAACCATTTTTTACACTACCGGAACTATAAATGCGGAAATCTATCGATCTGAGTGTCTTCAGAAGAGATTGTTGCCTTTATATAAAAAGCATAGTACACCTCCACTGTTTTGGCCGGATTTAGCTTCGGCTCACTATGCCAAAACCACTCTCAATTGGCTTACGGAAAAGGGTATAGATTTCGTTGAGAAAAATATCAATCCACCAAATTGTCCTCAGCTTCGACCCATCGAACGTTACTGGGCAATCGTTAAGAGGGTCTTCAAGAAGACTGGTAAGGCAGCTGGGAACATGCAGGAGTTCAAAAAAATTTGGGCTCAAGCGTCCAAAAAATGCGATGCAACACTTGTCCGGAACTTGATGAAGAGCATTCGATCCAAAGTTCAAAAATTCGTGAAGGAATAACTTAAATTTCATCCGGTCTTCATTATGTTCAAGTTTAACCTCGTACAATAAAGGATCATTTTTTTGTATGAATAAAATATCGGTTTTCAAAATAATTTGAAAGAAAGTTTGTGAATAGCTTATTTTCGATACACTCCTTATTCCGTTAATGTACGGCCGGCTAAGAAAAATAAAAAGACGTAGCTGAAAATGAATTTGCCAGTAAAAGGAACATAACTCTATGCTCGCCTAAGCGCCAAACAGATGAATGACACCGCGAATCAATGGAGGAACTGTACCGTGCTAACGACACTTGCCATTTCGTTCGACACGAAGTCGAACAACTTACGAAAAGGCTACGTAACCACAAGCCGATAAGTGCAGAGACTTGGAAGGTAACCTTTTTGCAGATGAGTGTGAAGTGATCGAAAGGTGGAAGCAGTACTTTGACAAGCTCCTGAACGGCAATGTTACAGCAAATGAAAGTGGCAAGGTAATACATCTATGAACACGCGCAGAAGATGACAGAATTCCGACCCCAACGCACCAAGAAGTTGAGGAAGAAATTGGTCGGGTATACACCGTGATCAATAAATTCGGTTACACTTTCAAAATGCATTGAAATAACGCAAACAGTAAATTTTCAGTTTCTTGATATACTTTATGGAAATTACTCTACAGCAAATGTTTTGGAATGACTCCTCCTTTAACTTTCTTAACCAACCTCAAACCTTTTTCCGAACTGTCACAGGTGGCATGTGCTGATTCCATGGGCATATCCTCCCACATTTTTTGGATAACTACCTCGAACTGGTCCAAATTCGAGATGTTGTAGTCATTCAGTTTGGATAGGACCAACGAAAAAATCCAAAAGATTCAGATCTGGAGAGCTGGGAGGCCATTCATTCTCCGCCAGGCAAATCCGTCAAATTATCCCTACACCAGGCCTGAACAATATTCGCCGTGTAAGCTGGCGCGCTATCTTGCACAAATACATACTAATGTAATGATAATCTCCATAGAGCTCTCGTAGGTTGGGAGCAACAGTTGTCTCCAAAACTTCCGTTTTATAATACACGGCGTTAATTTTCACCCCTTTATCGATGAAAATCAACGGTAGTTTAACTCGCTTGCAAATTGCGCCCCAAACCATCACTGAGGCTGCACTTTTAAATCGAGGTACGTTTATCTGTGGCGTAGGAATATTTTCCTGAGCTGCTGCGCAGACCTGATCATTTTGTGCGTTGTGAGGCTACTCCAGGAAAAATAATTTCTCGTCGGAAAAAATGAACTCATGACCAGCGTGCCGCAATAGTATCACCTTTGCTTTATCCAACCTCTTCTGTTGGATGGTTCAGAAACGCCATGAACCTTACGTTTTTTAAAGCCTTGAATCCAAAATCACGTCGTACAATATTGTGAGCCGATCCGTAGAAAACGTCTAGGTCTGACACAATTTTCCGTAAGGGCCTGTTCATAAACCACGTAGACTTATTTTTGAAAATCTCAGACCCCCCCTCCCCCCTCGTAGACTTTTCTCCGTACAATTTTTTGAAATTTTGTATGGAGCGTAGACTTTGGTCAAACCCCCCCCCCCTCACCCCAGAAAAGTCTACGTGGTTTATGAATAGCCCCTAATGAACGTTGTCCTACGCGTCGGATTCGCTCCCTTTCGATTTTGATATTTTGCTGTGTTCGTACCGAACTTGGACGACCGGACCTTTTACTGTTCTCCAAAGAGGACGACTCCTGATACCTTTTGATGGTCGCTTGGTTTATTAAGGTACGCTTAACACTTAAGGACATACGGGATCAAGTCCCTATCACTTCGAAGTTTTCTGCGCAGAAACCTCAAAAACTATTAGGACTTCATTTTTTCCCCTACAATGGGAAAGGCCCGGTTCCCTGTGATTTTGTTTTGAAATCGCGTGCGGGGCGGGCATTTTAAAATCGAGTTTGCCCCACTGGAGCTACTGCGGCGCGCAACGAAACGAAGTAAACCGCTGACCGTAAATGATGCCCGCGCAGCAAAGTGCGCGAGGGAGGAAACCTATAACACACATAGAACAACATGTGCCCCATGTGTTTCCCGCGCGTGAAAAGTGTATCCGCATCTATTGATCACGGTGTACACCGTGTCCAATATATTCTCATACAAAATAAAACTCTATTTATTTCAAATCGATAATCCAGATTTTATTGATAACTTTACCCATTATATTGCAATATAATACTGACCAACTACAGCATATGTTTTGGAATAACACCGCCTTTAACCTTCTTGACCAGCTCCAGACGTTTTTCGAAACCGTCACAGGCGGCACGCACGACTTCCATCGGCATTTTGTCCCAAATTCGTTTGATTACGGTTTTGAATTGGTTCATATTAGACGCCCTGTGGTCATTTACCTTCGCCAGCATGTATGACCATACGAAATAATCCAAGGGATTCAGATCTGGTGAACTGGGAGGCCATTCATTCTTGTCCAAAAAGTCGGTCAAATTTTCTCGGCACCAGCCCTGAACGAGATTTGCAGTATGCGATGGCGCTCTGTCCTGCTGAAACACATAGTGATCATCTCCAAACACCTCTTGTACATATGGCTTGACAACTTTCTCCAAAACTTCCATTTTATAATATACGGCATTCACTTTAACGCCTTTTTCGATGAAAACCAGTGGTAATTTGCCTCGCTTGCAAATTCCTCCCCAAACCATCACTGACGCAGCACTTTGGAACCGTGGAATATTCCTATCACTCTCTGGAACAGTTCTCGAAGAGAGAGCCCACAATCTGTCGTTCTGGACATTGTGGGATTGTTGCAAGACGAATAACTTTTCGTCGGAAAAGATAAATTCTTCCCCACCGTGCCGCGACAAAAGCAGACTTGCTCTTTCGAGTCGTTTCTGCTTGGAAGGTTCCGAAACTCCGTGAACCTTACGTTTCTAGAAAGCTTGGAATCCGAGGTCATTTTGCAGTATATTGTGCATTGACGATCTCGAAACATTCAGATCTGCGGCCATTTTACGTACAGATTTCGCTGTGATTTTCGTCTAATCCGTTCCCTGACCACTTTAACAACTCGTGCAGTCCGCACCGTACGAGTACGACCGGATCTCTTCCGGTCATCCAACGAGCAGGTGTCACGGTACCTTCGGATGGTTCGGTACACAAAATCCCGCTGTACTCCGAGGATTTTCAAATTTCTCAAAATAGCGCCCGGGCGCTCACTTTTCAAAAACTTTTTTATCACCACAGCACGAAACTCCATCATCGCTGGTAAAAGATAAACACCGAATGAAAACAATCGGACATAACCTAACAGCGTTTGGTGTGAAGCATGTTGAGTAGTTGCACGACACCAATGCAAGGAAAAAGTGTATGAGAATATATTGGACACGGTGTAAAACACCAAAGCTGCTGGTGTTGAAATTTCAAAGCAAGCTATTAAAATACGATGGTGAAGCACTGACAAGGGCGCAGACTGGGTAATTACCAAGATTTGGGAGTAAGATCATTTACCGGAGGATTGGATGGAAGGTTTCGTGTGTCCCATCTATTAAATTGGTGACATGCTGGATTGCTGCAGCCACCGTGCAATCACGCTACTGAGCGCCGCCTGCAAGTAGCTTTCCTTAATTCTTTGCCGCCGTCTATCACCAATCACAAAGGAGTTCGTGGGGAAGTTCGAAGCGGGATTCATGGGTGCCCAAGCTACTCAGATTTTCGTGATTCGAGTGCTGCAAAAATGTCGCGAATATAATGTGAGCACACATCTTCTTTTCGTCGATTTCAAATCAGCTTACGACACAATCGATCGAGACCAGCTATTGCAGATCGTGCACATATATGGATTTCAAAAAAAAAAAATTGATGCTGTTGGTTAATTAAAAATATGAGAAATTGAGTGATGTGTGTTGTCTGAGTCTCAAGGACACTATCGAGTTCGCTAAAAAGTAACAAACAAATGAGTGTGGCCCTAACTTAGGTTAGACTCGACTGATTTTTCCGCATAACAATGTCCATCTTTTCCTAGTACTTTCTACCATTTGACCGATACCACCAACCTCTCGTCCCTAGGCACGGAACGATGAGCCCAGTCATCTTGCTTTTATATCTTTTCGGTTTTGTTTCTCCTCTTTTTCTCTGAGTCTTCCTGCTTTCGGTCTTACTCTTTAGCTTATGCTGCACTATAGTGTCACGCAGCACAATCGGGTGACCAGTAGAGATAGCATGTTGTAAACGCCGGATCGGCTCTATCCGTTGGACACGAAATGCTTCACGATGTCAAACTTCTTCCCTCCGAGGTAGATAGGTATGATAGAACGTACTAAACATCGAGCGTAGTTGCTTAACTGTTTCCATCACAGTTGCTGCAAATCAACTGATAACGATTTAAATTATTTTCTGCACACCACCAGGTCCCATGAAAAATAAATTAATCATTTTCAGGCACACGTTATCAGGCAATAGGTAATCCTGATTCGTGGAATCCGCTGAAAAATCATGGCTACGATGTCACGCTGAAATTGTTGTTTATTGTTTGGATTCTGAAAAAAAAATTGTTAAACAATTAAAAACTTTCCAATTTAAGTTTGTCTTAAAAACCATTTTCGGCAAAGTTTCAGCTGAGTAAATTTAATATTAGAATAACTTCGAAACATATTATCAGAACTAAAGAAAAGTGGGAATAAGGAAAAGTTTAGACGGCGGGCGAAAAATTTGCCTTTTCGATAGTAATTTCCATGTAAAGTTCAAATTGCGTGTTCAGTGTAAATTTCTTATAAAATGTGTCCACATTCCAAGAGGCTGTCTAGAACGTGATTTGGAATCGTCTAAATACATATATTTCAAAATATGCATCAGTCTAATGCCCAAGTACTGACAAACTTATTTGTATGCTCATATTGAATTTCCCAAAAAAAATCAATTCAAATGTTGTTCTTTTCTACACTACGTCTACCTATTTGATGAAGTTTCACAGCTTGTTTTTACTTTTAATTTTACTGCTAGTGCAAACGCCCTGGTAACATTATGGCACACACAATACAGCGCCATATAGTAAAGCGATTGCGATCAGCACTAATATGATCAATATGATAGGTAACAAGACGGATTGTTACTCATATAATATTGGTTTGTTATTCTACTTGCCTGGGGGAAGATACCAAATTTTCAACCATATCACTCAAAAGCGCATGCAATTCACATCCAACGAGGAAAGCATGTTTCATGTAGCCTGAAAAATGAAATGACGTCCACAAAAGAACTGCACTCCCATGACGACACCGATCTGGCACATGTCAAACGGTTAAAGGTAGCTATGCTCTCGTTCATTGCCAAGTCATCCACCGAACCGAGCTGCAACTTTGTCGCTATGCACGCTCATTTAACCCGTCTCGAATTGCGCATGCTGACATGTGGTGTGTCGTACAGTGGAAACCCTTTCGTTTCATAAAGCGGTGAAGAGGAGCAGGGGGAAGGTAACTTCACTACTGCTCTCGAGTTGCAAATTGGGAGGAGGGTTCACCCATCGGTGCGGTCCTGTAATTACTGAATGTGTTACAATTATATTGTTGTATAATCTGTCATTTTAATATGAATGCAGCAGTGGCAAGAGCATTTGGAGAGTCGTTAAGGCGACCGACCAACCGCCGACTCTTGGTACCGAAAGAGCTGCATGGCTGTATTAAGAGGTGCAATGCGTTTCGATTTTTGCGCTTGCTACAGTTTTGTTACTTACGAGCTGATTTTTACAACGTACACCGAGCAGTATTTCCACCTGAATAATTGCCTCAGTGCGACCGGTGATGACATTTCACATTATTTACCACTAACAGTTCGTCTGTATGACAGTTTGTTTAGAAGAAATAGCCGTAACCGTTAAATTACTATACTAGCAAGTCATTTCGGTAAGAGTCGCAATCGTTTTTCGTTGAATTGTGCCGAGTTATGCGTTTGCCAAATGGATGTCGTTAAAATAAAAAAATAAAAACCGTGGCAGTGCGTCAATGTATGGCAATTAATGACACATTTAATGTGATAGGAAAGTTTTCGAGTCAAATATATAGGGCCTTAGGTGTTGGTCGATGGCGAGTAAGCATGAATATAATCTTTTTCTTCTTTTGCTTTGTAGTATTCCAAGTTACACTTCATCCGCACTATTTTAGAGCATATATATCTAGGCTTGTTGTATAATTCCGAAGATTGGTTGCATTCGGTTGAAAATGTTATTTTTGCCAAAGAACAACACGATTTTCAAAAACTATTGAACACATGATTTGAATTTTTTTTTTTTTCATTAGCCGGAACTTATCTTTCTACACGTGCTCTGTTCCCACTTATAAATTTCCATTTTCACTTGAAATCTTCCAGATCATTTGTTGTTGTAGGTTGTTCACTATGTGCTTCTCAACTGGCCAGTATTCTTCATTAACACTTAGTTTCAGAGTGTTGGCCGGAATTAACTCCTTGGGAACCACTGTGATGTAATTTTGGATTTACCAGTTTTTAGTGGAATTTGAGATTGTAATGTGCGGCCCTTGAAACCAGACATGACATATTTGCTTGCGTCAGTTTTGCTCCGTTTTATTTTTATTTTCATTAGAAGCTTTCACAATTTTGGTGGTTATTGAAGAATGCACCGCATTTTGGGATCAGGTTGAGAAAATCGAATCCAAAAAGATTCCTCCATCGATAATTTTTCTTTCTTCGTCGTCGTCGTCACCATCGTCGTCAACCAAACCAGCAGCATGATCGCGAGAAGAGCAGCGGTCCCGTTAATGGTAGTGAGAGTAAAGCGCCACCATGCTAAATAAACTGGAATACAGCTAAGTACCTATTATATGAGTAAGAACCAAATAGTATTATCTGAAATATTAAATGATGAGGGGCAGCAGGGTCAGGCTGCTGAGGCTTGATGACCCCTTCCTTCTATGAGATGAGAAATCTACCAAAAATGTTGCGGAGTTTGATAGAGGGAACTGTGGAACTTCGGGTGGAAACAACAGGTGTCCGCTGACAATTCTGTCAAAGTGGTATAGTGCCGCTTTTGGTACTTATTTAAGCCCAATAACAGCGGAGTGCCAACTGGCTACTATGATGCATTGTGAGCATCCTTGCTGTTGGTTTGAATTGACTTATTAAATCAGTCTCACTCTCATCTCACTAAAAATATTTGAACTAACACTGGCGTTTGTTGCTGAACTCGTTGTGGAATCATAGTTTGAATGTGTTATTATTCGGTTAAGCTTGCAAGAAATGCTTTACTTGGCTACGTTTCCAGAACCTGGAGAAGAAACCAAAACTACCAACATAGACATGAAATTGTATTATCAGACATTCTTCTCTTTTTAGAGGATTAGTTGCGCTATAACCACCAGCCATTTAGAGCTAGGGCTAAAGTTAATGCTAAAGTCTCAGCCGTTTGAAGAAAAATTAAAGAAAAATGGAAGATCACTTAACCTTCTTAGAATAGATATTCCCAACGATAATTTTAAATAAATTTTTGTTCTGTATACAGAACAGAGTGACTATTCATTTCCCTTTTCTTTTATGTCTACTGGAGGCAACATGGGTACCACGTGTCTTCTTAAGGTAGATACCAAATCCTCCCTATCTCCAACGTTTGCATGGGCGTGGTCAGATGAGCGATCGAGGAGAGGAGTGTCTTCGAAGAGATTATTGCGTGAAGAAACGTATCAGTAACTGGTTCCGTTTCAGCAGCCTTGGTATCATGGTTTCAAAGCTCCATCCACGAGATGTGCAAACGTGAATGCTAATGCTAAAACCACTTTTTGAGTGGGATTTGAGTAGAAGAAGTTTTCCAAGTGCGGCGAGAATAGGCAATCCATCTCATGCTGCTCCAAAAAGGTAATAATCACTCTCGTAGGCATTCCTGTTTGTGGTCTGGTCCTATAAGTAACCTACAGGTAAATCCACACATAAAATTTATGGATTTACAACCGAAGAAAAACAGAAAAAAATCAGGGAAAACCTTTCCAGGAAAACTGCAATCGATTTTTTTTATTTTCCTGAACATAACTTATTCCAAAAAATCATAACTCAAGAACGGGGAACAGTAGAACCATTTTTTTTTTCAAATTAAAAGAAAATTTACTCAAAAGTACACAAGACCATTATCTGAATTGACCTTCCAATAGAACATTTAAATTGGAAGGAAAAACCGGAAAACCTATGTTCCAAATCATTGAAAAATTTCGAAGAAAACATATTTTCCTGTTCACTATTCCTAAGCTTGAATTGGTGAAATGTTAACAATGTTTTTTTTTTCTTCCGAGTAATACACAAAACAATATTGACCCATCACGCATTTTCATATCTTAACTCCAAAACTATTTGTTAGGTACATTTCTCAGAAAAATAATTGTATTATTCTAATTCTCCCAAACAAGCCAGTAGGTCGAAAGCTCATTTCATAAAACGATAAAAGAACTTCTCATGTAAAATTATGTACAACTTAAACGTATTATTTTTACAAGCAGCGGCGCTATAACCAAGTTCCATTTAGCACCTGCATTCGGAGGAAATGCCAATGCAGCACGTGAGCGTCTGTTCTCCAGGTTAGAGCGGCTCAAAACAGCGTCTGTTCCCCATGTCAGGGGCGGCTGGACCACCGTCCATGTGCCAGCGTGGACTCTAAATTCAACTGGGCACTATAGGTCCTCCGGAAAGTAGGGGGTTGGTGTCAGGCCCCGTAAGCCAGCCGTAAAAAAGCAAGCACAGGAACATTTACAGCAGAATACGACCCAGAACAATCGGCGAGACCACAGCGACGAAACAGGACTAGCGATTGGAAACTCGGTACGTGGAACTGCCGATCGTCAACTTCGTCGGAAGTACCCGCATACTCTCCGATGCACTGAAGGATCGTAAGTTTGGCATCGTAGCGCTGCAGGAGCCTAGAATATGGCGATTTGTAGCACCTACTTCTAGCACGGCATCCACTGTGAGTACACCTGGAGATCACCGCAGCAGACAGAATCGCAAATCGACCAGATTCTGATTGTTGTATGGCACTTCTCCAACATAATCGTGGCGCTAACATCGACTCAGACCAGTACTTGGTGATGGTAGAACTAAGACAAAATCTATCCGTCGTTAACAACGTACGGTACCGTCGCCTGCCACGGTACAATCTCGAACGACTGGTGCAACCGGTACAATTTCGAACGACATATCGGTACAGCCTAAGCGCAGAGTATAGAAGCAGCGTTACCGGATGAGGGTGTGTTCGACAAAGCCCCTTTTGAGGACTGCTGGAATAATATCAAAGCAGCCATCAACGACGCAGAACGGTATTTGGAAGAGAGACCATGGAACAGTTGGTTCAACGAGGAATGTAGGGAGGTTTTGGAGAAGGACGCAGAACGGGTAGTAATGCAGCAGTACAAGACCATGCAGCTGCACCGCACTCAAGAAACCCGGACATCTTGCAAAGGCATTGTGCCACGAGCCGAAAATTGTAGGGCTAAAGATTGTGGCATTCTTACGTATGGGCGTGAGGATATTAATAGGTGGAAGCAGCGCTACGACGAACAGTTGAATGATGCAGAGGACACAAGACCAAGGCAGCGAAACAAATGGCTACGTTGACACGGTGGATGGTGGGAACGATCGAACTCCCACGCTGGGAGAAATTAAGGATGCTATCCAACAGCTAAAGCATAACAAAGCGACTGGCATGGATGGTATCGGAGCTGAACTCATCATGATGGGCCCGAAGAAGCTGTCCAGCTGTCTGCATCGGCTGATAGTCTGAATCAGGAAAACCGAACAGCTACCGCAGGATTGGAAGCAAATGACTTATAAGCCCCATCTACAAGAAGAATGACAAGTTGAAGTGTGAGAACTATCGAGCGATCACAATCCGTCATCTATCACCAACAGTCAATGAGTTCGTGGGAAGTTATAAGACCGGATTCACCGACCGGCGCTCGTCAATGGGCCAGATTTTTACTGAAACAAATCCCCCAAAAGTGCCATGATTAACAGGTCCCGACGCATCACCTGTTTATCGATTTTAAGGCGGTGTACGACAGTATTGACCACACAGAGCTATGGAGCATTATGGACGAGAACGGGCTTCGCAGGAAACTCACAATACTGATAAAAGCTACGGTGGACGGTATGCCAAACTACGTGAAGACTTCGGGAGAACAACTCGTTTGAATTACGTCAGGGACTACGACAAGGGGATGGACTTTTATGTTTGTTGTTCAACATTGCGCTGGAAGATGTCGTACGAAAAGGTGGGCTCTACAGCCGAAGTACTTCACACGCTCCAGTCAATTGGTTTGTTTCGCGGATGATATGAATGTTGTCGGCAGATACTTTGGAACAGTGGCCGAACTATACACCCGCGTAAAACTCGAAGCACCAAAAGTCGAACTGGTGGTGAATTTATCGAAAACAAACTACATGCTGGTAGGAGTGATATAGTGCTACAAGGCCCACCTAGGAAGCAGCGTACAATAGACGGGGATACCTTCGAGGTGCTCAAGGAATTCGTCCACCTTGGATCCTTGCTTACGGCAGACTACGAGAACAGCCGCGGAATCCGAAGACGCATAATTAGTGGAAGCCGTGCCTACTATAGGCTCCAAAAGAACTTGCGGTCAAGAATGATTCACGCCCGCACTAAATGTACCATGTACAAAATGCTGATACGACCGGTAGCCCTCAACGGGCATGGACAAAGATTGAGGAGAACCTGTATGCATTTGGTGTTTTCGAACGTCGCGTGCATAGGACCATCTTTGGCGATGCGCAGAAGAACGGTGTGTGGTGGCGAAGGATGAACCACGAGCTCGCCCAACTCCACGGCGAACTCAGCATCCAGAAAGTGGTGAAAGCTGGAAGGATACGTAGAGCAGGGCATGCGGCAATAATGCTGAACACCAACCCTGCAAAGATGGTGTTCGTCTCCGATCCGGCCGGTACACCGGGCTGGTATTGAAGCTGAGTCGATCGTAAAGCAACGAACTCTGAATCCGCCCACTTAATATATTGCAGAGGAATACTGTGTCGGCGATTTTGTGTCTACTACTGATTGTGTCAATGTCAACCAGACAGCAGAGGTCTTCGTATGCTGGCAACCGTTCTCCACTCCATCCAAGATTCCTCAAAGCAAATTTCAGGAACTTTTTCTGAACTCCCTCTAGCCTTTGGATATGCACTTCGTACTGTGGTCACCATATCACACTCGCGAAGTCGAGTTTAGTCCTGACGAGGCTGATGTATATTGTAAGGATTGCATAGGGATCAGTAAATTCTCGCCCGAAACGTCTAGTGAGTGCAAAGAGCTGCAACGATTCCTTAATAACATTGTTGATGTGATCATTAAATGTTAGGGACTGGTCCATCGTTACTCCCAAGTCCCGAATACTCTCAGCACGTTGCAGGATCGAATTCTCCAATGTGTAGTTGCAAATGATTGGTTGAACTCTCCTGGTGTACGTCATAACGGAGCATTTGCTTGGGTTTATGCTAAGTCCGTTTTCACCGACAAACCTAACAAAATTGTTTAAATCCTGTTGGAGCAAAAGGCAGTCATCGGCTATTTTCACCGGTAGGAAAATTTTCACATCATCTGCATAGATGAGCACTATTGCTTTTGTCATGAATGACGGCAGCTTATTCATAACCATGACAAAAAGCAGCGGGCCTGTGGAACTCCTGAACGTACGACAAAGGTACCAGATGCATTGTTGAGCACTCTGACGAACTGTATTCTCTCCTGAAGATATGACTTGATCCATTCAAACAACATGCCGCCGATACCGAAATCAGCTGCAGCACGCATTATGCTATCTATTCCCACCACATCGAAAGCCTTGCTCATATCGGTATATACGCAGTCAACTTGATACCCCTTTGATATATAATCAGTCACCGTGGAAGTGAATTCACCCAGGTTCGTCACAACTGACTTTCTTTTCATTTCTTCTTAAGCTTCACTGTACTTATTTGTATCAAGAACATTACATTTCGAATGGCACATAATGCCACGGATTAAAGGTCTATGTATCCTTTTACTAAGGCTTACGAAATTACATCATAAAGGTCACACTTCATATGTCAAGGCTCCTTCAGTTTGTAACTGGCCAGTGCGGTGTTACTCCTTGCACTGAGAAAACCTCGTCTTCTATCCTCAGGGCCGGTCTTTTATTTCTAGTCCTACCTCAGCTCGAGGCAAACCGCGAACCAAGAAAACACTTCTCATTCGCTACAGACAAAACTCCCACTTTATTGCTGATTTGTGCACACTTTAATTCTGTCTCTATTTTTTCTTCTCTTTTCACGAACACCCACTTTCTTAATTTCTAGTCCTACCTCAGCTCTTGTCTTTTCACTTTTCTTCGGGGCCTTTTGCTCCTGTCCTTCCATTATTCGTGCTGTTATTCCTCAGGCCAGGGATCTCGGCACTCCACTTGGCTTCGCTAGGGCTGAACTGCAGCATTGGTAGATCCTCAAACTGTCCCGTAACCGTGACAAACTACAAAGGTATGTCAGTTTGCCCGGATCGGTGACGCACGCAGAATAACGGGGTGATTCAGGTTGGCGAACGGTGACTGAACACTACCGGCGTTAGCTGTAGTTGAATCAATCTAATCGGACTCCTTCCGTAAGTTTTAAGGTAAAGCCTCAAGGTCCTGGATACACGATGTTACAAAATGTCCTCCAATCAACTTCTTTAGACTACATTATCGTCGTAACTCTGTTCGTTGGTACGACCGTAGTCTATCAAGATCACCATGCTAATGACTGTGTCTTCTGATGACCGTTGACGTCGTACTAATAGCCAATACATTAATATTCTAGACTTTTTGCACATATTTTACAATTATAGCTTAATTATAAATTAATTTTTATAAATATAACTATTTGTTAATGTGACATACTCAGTTAATAAGACTTCAATACGAGTAACATTAAATCAGCCCTACAGATTTATTTTGTAACATGTTGTGTGAAATTTTAGCTACCAGCTATTGCATTTTTGGGTTATGAAGATGTTGACATGGTCGTGAATGCTCAAAAAAGCAATGACATGATACCAATCGATTTTCAATTTTAGTACTTATCATTGTTTGATATCAGCATATCATCATTTGTTTACAGTAATACCAGAATCTTAAATCCAGATGACAAACCATGACCGGTGCAAATACTTCATATCTTTTCATTTAAGGAACCAGCAATATTCGTTTGAGGCAAGTTAAGCAGTACTTCTCGCATGATACAATTAAAAAAAAGTCTTCGAATTCAGTTCAAACGATTTGTCGTGGACTGAAGCGTGAAACATTCATGGAATCTATTTCCTCTTTTTACCTTCCCAAATGACTGGCAGAACTACCGCATTCCACAACTACACATTCCTATTTTTTTTCCTGCATTTCGGAATTCTTCCAGCCATACCTTGATTCCACGATTTCATTACGGTGGGTAACGCAAGTAGCCAGAAATAATTC
This sequence comes from Aedes koreicus, assembly GCA_024533555.2. Lineage (NCBI taxonomy): Eukaryota > Metazoa > Arthropoda > Insecta > Diptera > Culicidae > Aedes > Aedes koreicus. The sequence goes on along the minus strand of JAHHFK020000304.1, from coordinate 6,840 downwards.
GTCACAGTTACGAATATAAACGAAAATTAATAAAAACCTTTAACCTAATGCGATAAATTACACATTTTTAATCTCCAGTTTGCATTGTCTAAACACATGCCTAGCCCCTTCCATGGTTTTCGTGAATGGGCGGCAGCCTGATGGCTTACTAGTTTAATTCGGCGGGTCTATTGTATTGGAAGAAAAAAAAAACGCTAGGCACCTGTAACCCTCCCACTTCGTGCCTCATAATAGTGAGAACGATGTTCATTCAGTAAACGACTACGCCTTTGCTCACCTTTCTCTCACCTTTCATGTGTAGAGTTTAAATGTTTTCTATGAAAGAAATGAAAAGAAACGGTTATGTTTTTGGTTTTATGAATGAGTTGTTGGAAAATCATTTAATTTTTTTTCTTTCTTCTTCTTCACTCTGCGTTCCCAGTGGCACTTGGCAAGAGAGCGGGATATGTATAGAAAATTTAGAAATTCGTCTCGCTGTTACGTTCGATTCGGCGTTTTTCCTTCATCTTTTCGAACATTCTCTCTTCGTGATCAGCGTTTTGATCCGTTATTGGAATCGAGCTTGATCTAGTTTATGAGTTTCTCTCGAGAATAGTGACTATATCATCGCGATCGTTTTTTAAAAGGGTAAGCACTAACAACTCCTGCTCACTGGATCTCGTGCGAAACGAATTAGCAGTTGATCTCAAAGTCGGTTCTCGATTGAAAAGTGCAAACAATTAGGGATCAGACATGGTGAAATTATAATTGTCGGTTAAGATAGAGTATTTTCATTAACTTTTCAACTAATCATCTTTCCTCTGAAAACATTTGTGCAGGCCGTGCACCTGTGCAGGCAATGAATCAAATAAGTACTTATTTGAATCGTCAAGAAACTTCCATTCCATACGTTCATAATTGGCAGCAGGCTAAATGCGTATTTTTCAATTTAGTTCACTTCCTGTTCATTATGATATGGTTTCATTCAATAAATTTTACTATATGTATACAAATCAATTTTTTGCCACATTTGGTTTTTCCCTGCTTTGCCCACTCCCGTTCGAATTGTTTCGAGTTGAGTTCACTTTAGATTTGTTGAAAACGTTTTTGACCAACGACCAAATAAAATCAGCTGGAGGTCTGGCAGACAAACCTGGTGAGCTAGTCATACTGGTCACTGGCTGTGGTGAATTCGGTGGATCAAATCAAGCTTGCCGTAAACATTTTAAAGGAGGCAAATGTCGAAGAAAAAAAATACATATCTCTCTCTCATGCAATTAGTTATGAAGGGGAACTGAATCTCGATAATTTCTACCAGTCATCTCAGCGTAGGTTTATATCCATTTGTGACGATTTTTCTAACAGTAGCAGTGATTTCAAGTTGATATGCAGAGGGTGGATGATAAACTGACAGAAGAAAAGAAAAATCAGAAAAAAACTTCCCACATTCAGGTGAATGGTTAAACACAAATCGAACTGAAACGGATCATTTAAGAGGAATGGAAAGCAAAGTAATTTTTCCAATCGTCAGAAACAGAGGATTGTTAGCAATATTTGTGCGACGTGGATGAGTCGTGGTTTGAGTTTCATTTCCGCTTATAAATGTGAAGCATGAAGGGGCGCATATTTCCCCCCTAATCGATAGAATTGAGGGTGAAACTGTGTATATCCGGCCAAATGTATATTTTATTTTGCACGATGCTATCATTACTGCTCTGGAGGAGCATTCAGGATGATTTGACTGGCATAGTAATTGAGGAGTCCTAGCACAAAACCAAGGAGAGCAACACGAAAAGGAAATAAAATATAATTAAGGAAAATGCGGGTGATTTACGATAAGACACTCGGATAGATAATATCGTAATTATTCACCGAGAAATTGGAGTATTTGCCATTAGATGCAGGAGAAGCTGGAGCCCGGAGGTACAGTACAAATGAGTGTTATTAAATTTGTATCAGCATAATGATAAGTGCACCTGAAATATTCCCATTGCAATATATCACTCCAGGCACAAAAGATTAATCATCATTTGCATCCTTGGTGAGTTTTTGCGTATTATGTTCAAAGGCAAAACCTATTTACGATACAACAATCATACATTCAAAGCATCAGTCAAATTACATTTTCACTCATTTTAATTATGTGGCCCGCGATTATTTCATTACGTCAGTTTTATCCGTAAAATTGACTGTCTCCAAGGATCTTCACCCTCATGCTGTAAGAAATTAAACAGGTTTATTATTGATATCCATATACTTCACGCTTCACGGCATTACATAGTCACTCACTTTATCAAACACAGATTTGGGCTGCCAGAATAAACACCATGTCACACGTTTAAAAACTGCAGGGAAAAGTCATGGTGTAGGACGAGGGTTACAATCCCTCAGGGTATACATAATTCACACATTTATTTTTTATGCTGTTGCTAGTTTCAAAGAGCTGTCCATTCAATTTGCCGAACTGAAGTAAGGGCAAAGTGCTTTATTCTAACTGCTTTCTGTTGCTTGGACCGTCAAATTAATAAAACATATTCTCTAACGCAGCAACTTTCCATTCTACGCATTGTGCTTGTTTTGAGAAATGTTTCCTAACAATATAATATTTGTTTATTATGTTCTATTTTGCGTCATAAAAACGCTACTGGTCTATCTTCCACGGGGTGCTCGTTAGAGAGTGACAACATAAATCACATCTGTCGTGCTAGATGCTCAGAAGCGTTGCAAAATAGTTGACTCGCCCGGGGTAAATTACCATTATCATTCTAATTGTGTACCATTCCAGTCGATCTCCCTCCGGGTGTGCTCAGTCGCTTTTTTGTCATTCGCTGGCTAATAAAATTATGACATTTGTAAAACGTGTAGAATTTGAGACAAACCAGCGGTTCAATTTTCATCATCAATTTAAAAATTAAATAGAGGTTGCCTGATGGTAAAACGAAGGGGGTCGAAGCAAACGTATCAAAACTTGTCAGAGAGAATTTTATTTGTCTGTTGTCTAACTTAAGGCATTTCTTCGAGTAAAGAAGTAGAGGAAGGAGGATAAAGGGCGCCAATATAATAATTTTATGATGTTTTATCTCTCAGGTTATTCTTCATAGCGCCATATAAATTAAATTTTTATCAGTCTAATACGTTGACAACGGCGCCTCCGTAAAAAAAGGTGACCTTATTTATCATTATCATAATTTAGGCTGCCAGTCAGAGCCAAGGCTGCAGTCACTTGTGTACCTTATGTGGTTTAACATTAGATTCTTTCATTTTTGGGTCGCATGTTGGTTTGGCCTACCTGCGCGATTTTATGCGTCATCCGTTACATCGAGACGGATAAAAGAGGATGGATGTGGAAAAGGAAAACCAAATAATTTATGGGAATCCTTGCTGCAGTGTCCTTTCAGAATGTTAACTTCTGTATCCACCCTTAGGAAGTATTGTACCCTTTCTGAATAGATATTTTTCTCTATCAGTTTGGTTCTCTAGAGTAAAATTATATAAGTGTTGATGCAACACAATGATGATCTTCTATTATATTAGAGAACAGTAAGGCGTCTTAATGGACAAGTGTATCTAAGATGACAATTCATAAATTATGAATTCCGGTTTTGTTTGTTTTGTTTTGTGGGATGCCTTGAAACATAAAAAAGTTCTTCTCTATTTCTGATATCATAGAAAACCCTCGCCATGTTGTGTTCGAAAATATTATTACTAAACCGTCGCCAGCGCCTCATAAAATGTCCTGGCAAGTGCACTCAATCCATCACGCATAGTCACCGTTCAATTCAAATAAATCGTCACAATAATCATTAATTTAATGTATGAATCTTTAATCAACGCCAGTAAATGGTACTTGAGCGACTGTTGAGGGCTCTCTCGACTTTCATAAGCGCTGCTGAGAGCAACACAGAAGCAACCAAATTGTGTAAAGTGAATGTATTTTGTCTCGAAGAAGTTGAGGGATTTTCCCGGAACGAAGGGGATCTGGATCGAACATGAGGTGCGACAAAACGCTAAAACAAGTGCACTTGAAGTGTTACTCGTTGCGTATTGTTGTGACCTGCTTCGTATGTGGGGTTACCTCCTGCTGATACTGTTGATAAACTGCTGTTTTGTCAACCACATCACCCCATAACAGTGTCCTCACGTCATTTTGGAATTTTGTGTCGAACAATTGCATTCAATTTTTTTGCACATATCCACTTTACAGCCACCGCTTTATGGAAAATTAAAGTTTATTTTTATATTTCCCGATAAGGAATAGGAGGCCTACTCATTTGTTCTAATGTTCCATCCCTCTTTGCAACCCTAATTCCAAATATAATATTTCAATGAAAAATGTAGACAGGAGCAACATACGGTGAAAAGAAAAACAACATTTCGGCTTTCTTCCGCTGCGCACGTGGCAAATTACCGAGACTCCCTTCATCCAAAAGCAGTCGGTGTATGTGGACCAAAAGAGGAAGGATCTTTTAATATTTATTGCCACTTGCTGGCTGTCATCGTTTGAAATTGTGACCGACTGTCAGCTAGGATTTTGTTTATTTTGTGTGCCATGTATGTTAATGTAAGAATTATGATCAAGCTATATTTATTCCGGCCGGAATATGAAAATTACCCCGCAATCGAAGCCGGCGACCCTAGACACAGTCTTTCAAATTGATGGTGTATTATTGATGTGTATAACGGAAATAATTTCAGCCGAATCTTAGAGGGGCGAACAAAATGTAAAAACTTAGTCATATCGTCTTGCGTGAAGACTTCCATGGACCATCCGTTATAGGGTGCGATCCGGGGTGTATAAAGTAAACAAGCTAGAATCTGGGGTAAGACGGGCATTAGAAGGAGTGAGTATTTACCGGATATCCGGCGATTATTCAAAGAAAAAGATTTTTTACCCACACAGTGCCTTTGGGGTGTACAATTTTCAGTGAATGTTAGGTAAAAATTGCTTGTTGATTCATAATCAAGATTAAAAACTCAAACACATTAAAGTTCTGGGTCGTCTAGAGTGTTACTTTGGTCGGAAGCGATGCAAGTTATCAACTACGCCGAGAACGTCCACATCTATTTTAGATCAGCATTTTTCTTTGGTCCACGTGTTTTTAGGATATTAATGCACAATGGATCTTTGAGTTCAACTGGAAAACCTCTCCAAATCTTATTTCCAGGTAAATTGAGATTATCGACAGATGATAATTAAATACACAGTTTAAAAAAAGAACATGTAATTTCCTGCGTTATCTAATGCACATTCAAGTAAATTTGAGCCAGATAACGCCGGAATCTAGTCTACTGTATGAAAGATTGCAAACATTCTTGTATGGAGCATGAAAGATTTCTAACAATTTCGTTGTTTACGCTCCCTTCGGCTTGGAATTAAACGAGGGGATATTTCACGTGCCTGTTAAAATTCATTATTTTTTTTTCTGTGTAGAAGTAACAATTGTTAAACAGTTTTTGAACTCTGTAATCAATGTTGCTTAGAATTTGATAACTTGAAGTCTATTGATTAAAAACAAACAAATAATATTTGATGTAGACGAAGATGTCCGCTCATCACCATGAGGCACCAAGAGTGGACAGTAATGTTTGCTAGAATGAAAGATATGAAGAGACAGTGTTGAAAGTTCCGTCAGTGTACGGTAGGTTGAAAATTGAATAGAAGTATTGAAAATTGAGCGAAAGGGCATGGGTAAAGTAGTACTCGAACCAAGGACGTTACCATTGCATAACATCCCACTGGGGGGTAGGTCAAGGCACGGATGAAGCCGCCACCTCAACAGGCAATAGTAACGTGATGGATCGCGCTCATGTACCACTGATAGCTTGTGATAGTTTCTAGCGGTAGTTTGTACACACTCCGTTTTGTTGCATTCAAAACGTGCAAGTGGTACATGAGCGCGATCCATCACGTTACTGTTGCCTGTTGAGATGGCGAATTTGTCCGTGCCTTGACCTACCCCGCAGTGGGATGTTAGGCAATGGTAACGTCCTTGGTTCGAGTACTACTTTACTCATGCCCTTTCGCTCAATTTTCAATACTTCTATTCAATTTTATGTTATCTCTTTTATTATTTTGGCTGTTTATTTGGCCTAAATGATAACATGTTCAGTGATCAAACAATGATAACCTGGAACTAGAGTTTGTTATCAATTTGGTATAATCCCTTGCTAGGGGCTATCCCACGTTTTCTAAATATCGTACTCGTAGATAACTTCCAGTTTTATCAGCGTGTTTTGGCAAACAGAAATCTACTACAATTGTTTTCTGGCGTTACCAATAAAGGATGTGAGAACTTAGCCAAAGAAGATTAATAAAAAGTCAGATTTATTTTCGTTTGGAAGGTCAATTTGTATAAAATAAAAAAAAAAATCCGGTTGATTGAATCCGAATGGCCGTACTCGTTTAGCTCCTGCCAGAAGATTATGTAAAGCCCATCTACTTTGTTCGCCGCATAACGCCAGTTTATTGGGTCATCTGCAGGTTCCGCTTCACGATGGCCAAATATTTCTCGATTGGGTGAAGCTATGGCGTGTTGGGATGGCTCTTGTCCTTGGGCACCAACTTCACGTTGTTAAAGGCATACCTCTTAATTGCTTTTTTTTTTTTTTTTCGTAGGAGCAGATTGCCCAATTTAGCCAAATGGAACAATCGTGTGTTGAATACTCTAATCTCTAATCTCTAATCTAATCATGCAAATCTCCTTTGAAGACTCTTACCAAACTTAGTCTCGGGATTTAAACCTAGATAAGTAGAAAAAGTTTTTTAGTGTTTCTTTGGCCAGTTTCACCACACCATTATTGCTTTTGAGAAGGTATGTCAATAATGAGGATGAACTCTCAACTTTCGGTTCGACGCAAAAT